>JABXWE010004587.1:0-65485 GCA_014611495.1 Limonius californicus | reverse complement strand
CAACTAATATGTCAGAAAATGACGCTGTAAACGTAGGGCCACTTCTTTGGCCCGAACGTTTATGACAATATATATATATATATATATATATATATATATATATATATATAGCGTTGTAAATTTGACTAAGATTTTTAATTCATAGACAGTTAACAAATGAATCAGAGATCATCTTTTGTGAACGCTATAATAATTTATCAGACTTTAAACCGGTACTGCATATTATTTTAATGTTTACACTCGTTCTTTATTCGGGTTCGTATCCTAGGAGTGCCTTATATGCGGGAGGATATCGTCAGTATCGTTCAGATCTTTATACCTTATGAATTTTCGTTATAAGAATTTTATTCGCCATATCCAATATATTAGAATTATTCTATATTACTAGAAGTATTGATTTGTTTGTTATGAAGTACAATAGGCCATTTACATCAGAACGGCTTCTTGCGTAAATTCGTTTATTAAGCCCGGAAATAATAAGAAAGTCCTATTGTAGTGAGGAGAAAATATTAGTTAACCATTTTATATTAAATTGAACTAAAGGAATGGAGAGAGCTAGAGTTATATATATAACATGTAATCAAGAAGTTTTTAAATTATGGAGGACCATGAAAATGATTTGCATGTCTGAGATTGAACTATAAACAAATACCAATTTAAACAACTGTCAAACTAAAATAATTTATTATTCACCTGTCAAAATCTGTTTATTCTACTTGTTTCAATTTGTCTGTTGTTTCTTGTTGTTGGTTAATAAAGTGTTTATTTTAATTTTATTTGAAAATTGTTTCTACCTTAGAGCAAAATCGTTCATGGTTGAGAGTTATTTTCTGACTACTCAAAAAAGTAATGGTGAGTGGAATTGTACGCCATTTCAAATTATTCTGCCAAATTTCAAGAACTATTTCCAGAAGTTGTCTTCCAGTATCAAGAATTTTATAATTAACTAACCTACTCGGTAAGGTTATTTCGTGAAACCGGTAGTGTTGCCGGGAAATTAGCAATTGGTAGGCCTACAAATAAACCCATGAGATTGTTGGAAATGTAAGACAGATAATCATCAATGCCCCCTTAAGTTTCTTCCGTGTCTTAGCACAACAAGTTAACCTGTCTGCGGAACTTGCAGAACCACCTTAAAAGAAAATTTACAGAAGTTACCATATCGAATGACTGTCGTGCACGAGTTGCTTCCACAAGATTTGGCATAAAGACGGCAATACTGCCACTGGTTCTTGAACCACATCGCTAACGATGATTTATTGGACAGAACTTTCTTCTCTGACAAGGTTGGTTCCACCTATAGGGATACGTCAATTCCTAAAATATGAGAATGTGGAGCACATATAATCCCCATATTTTCACTGAAATATCACTACATCCACAAAAAGTTGGAGTTTGGATAGGGCTTAGTAGAAGACGATTTGTAAAACCAATTTCTTTAATGGTACAACTATAGCAGCTGGGTATCGAGAAGAAATTCTACTCCCATTCGACGAGTTCAGGCATAGTTATTTCCAATAGGACGGTGTAACGTCCCATGTAGCGCGGGGTACTTTAGACCACCTTAGTGACTTTTTCGAAGATCGGGTGAATAGCAGAAATGCTCTTAACATATGGCCTTCAAGATCGTGCGATGTAACACCTCCGATTCACGATTTGGATGAACTTACCTAATGAATCATAGAAACGTGTGAGGAAATAAACAGCAATGGTGTAAGAAGAAGGATTCGAAATTGTCTTCGATAAGTTGGAGGCCATTTCCAACACACCGTATAAGCCTCAATACTCTTAAAATACTTAAATAAATGTCTTTAGTTGTTTACTTTTTAAAATGCGTTTGTTTGCCAGGAAATACCTTTCGAGGTAAAGTTCACTTTGGTTGTGTTTACATTCGAAGATATAAACGCAAACTACGGCCGGTACGTAACATGACATGCTTTATAGCACTCACAGCCAACCCTAATTTAAAACCTTTTTGATCGCTCGTTACTTAAATTATTACCTAATATGTGTTATTGTAGCGCCAGTGTGGTCCAGTGGTTAGATCACTGGGCTCCGGTGCCGAAGATCGGGAGTTCAAACCTCCGACTCGATGTCTAGCGGGCGGCCTACCCAGTCTCTTTAAATAATTGGGTACCTGCGTTTGTATGAACAAGAAGTAATAATGCGGTTGTCTAATGTGTGATGCTCACCACATCACCACATTTCATGAATTTGGCACGACAACCGGATGTGAGAGCAAAAGGGAGCTCTGACCTTCCGCCTTGCAATGTGATTACTGTTTTTGTCACTATTCATTATAACGTTTTAATAGGGTTCAAAAAAATTTAGTTACTACGAAGTTCGGATATTACTGTATATTTTACGGATCTTATCAATTTGTGTTATGATCGGATTTCGCTGTATACACAAAAAATTGATACCTTTCAATTGTTTTGAAAGTAATTCGATTTCTATGAAAACTCTAGTTACTTTGAAGTTTCAAATACTTTTAGAATATATTCGAGAACCAAAAATAATAAGAAAGTGAGTTTTCCTGGTCGGTCGAAAATGTCTACTAAAGTGAGAAAGTGCTATAAATCTATACTGCACTATTCTTTGTTCTGAATTAAATTTGAGGGTTTGACCTAGCTGCAAAACTTAGTGCAGTATTTTTATGGGATTATCTTTGATTAGAAATTTGTAGTATTTTGTAGAAATTTGAAGTAGTCAAGTTTAAGAACATTTTTGTCTACTCTAGAGCGACTGCAGGCTATAAATTAATTATATTAAATAAAATTGAAATACACAAGCTTTGGTAATTTAATTCCATAATTGACGCTACAGGGTGTTCCAGCGAAGACCAAACAGCTATTGGCTTCTGCGCAGGACGTTAGCGCATATACCATTTTCTGTCAGTCGTCATTATGCAACGAGTGAATATTAAATTTCGTTGTAAATTAGAAAAAATTCCGACAGAAACATGAAATATTGAAAACTGTGTACGGTGACAATAACTTAAATTATATTAGTGTGTTTGAATGCATTAAATGTTTATGTAGAACCTATTTACCTGATTTGGAACAAGCAGACTATTTTCTCTTTCACAAAGTTAAAACTGTTCTTAAAGGAAAACGGTTTCAGGATGGAAAACATATTAAGGAAAATGTAACCCCCAAATTGAAAGCAGTTTCTTCGAACGCCTTTGTAGACTGTTTTCAAAAACTTTTCGAGCATTGCAATACGGGTATTAAAGTAAATTGAATTTACTTGAGATAAATATTAAATATTTTCAGTATTACTTAAATTGTTGTCTGTTTCTATTTTGCAATATTCTCATGTAGAAGAAGATATACCAGGGCAACCTTTTAAGTTTTTACAAACGACCACTATGTGGGGCTATTGAAATGTGTCATTACTATTTTCGTAAAATTTGACATTTGTTATTGTGAAAACAGTGGCAGCTTAGCAATTTTGTGAAAAATGGAAATTTTACGAGAAGGTTTTCGTTGGATGATATTTTACGATTCTAGTAAAGGCCGAACTCAACAACAATCGTTAGATAGAATCGCTCAACTTTTGCTAATGAAGCACCATCAGAAAAGACCGTTTACAATTGGTATGCAGAATTTCATCGTGGTCGTGCGTCCGGCAGTGATGAATTTCGTGAATGTCGATCAAAATCGGTTGTTATTCCAAAAAACGTCATCGATGCTGTGCGCAACATAATTGAAGAAGATCGGCATGCGACTTACAGTGAGATAGAGGTATCGTTAGGCATATCGAGCACTGCAGTGCATTCGATTTTACATGAACATTTAGCTGTGAAAAACATCTGTTCCCAATGGATTCCGCATAATTTGACCGAAGCTCAAAAAAGGCTCATGTTAATTGGTGTAAGGAAATGATCAAAAAATTTGACCGAGGAAACGCAAAATCCGTATACAACATCGTAACACGTGACGAAACTTGGATGTATTCGTATGAACCGGAAACTAAACAACAATCCACTGTTTGGGTGTTCCAAGACTAATCGAATCCCACAAAAGTTGTTCGTTCACGAACCACTTCCATGAAAATGATCGCTTGTTTCTTCGGTTGTACTAGACATGTCGCAACCATTCCTTTAGATTTAGAGGATCGAAGAACAGTAAAGAAGCCTCGGAACCCGGACTGAACAATGTGATGATGACTAATGCGAGAAAAAGGAAAAAGAATTTCTGGAGGAAAACATCCTAAGAATGGCCTGCTGGAACATAAACTCGTGGAATACGAAGTGTCACGAACTAATAATAGAAATGAATAAACACAAAATAGATATATGCTCATTAACCGAAACAAAAAGAAAAGGTAAAGGTAACATGAAATTTCAAAACTACGTATTCATATACTCTGGTAAAAACAAACTGGAAAAAGATATCGTAGACATCAGATACATTAATGATAGAATACTAACTACTTCAATAAAAGCTGATAACCAAACATTACACATTATAGCGGTATATGCTTCCGATATAAATAAACCTAAAACTGAGACAGAAGAGTTTTATAACGCTTTACAAAAAGAAATTGACGAAGTTCCTAAAACAGACAAAATGATGAGAACGGGTGACCTTAATGCCAGGATAGGTAATGAAGTTATAAATGGAATAAAACAGAGGTTCAACGAAGAAACTGTGAACGAGAATGGAGAAATACTGATAGAATTTTGCGCAACAAATCAATTACGTATAAATAACACATATTTCAATAATTGACTACATAATCAGCAATCGGAATATCCATCCAACTCAGATAGGTACTTGATGTAAGAAGCCTTGCCTCGGCAAACATAGGCTCAGACCATTACTTAGTATTATGTAAAATGCGTATAAGTATCACACGCAAGAAGAAAGGCCCGACAGTGATCTCTGAGAAATTAAACATTGAATCACTAGAGAATTACAGCACGCAAGTATTGTACAAGAACAGACTCAATCAAAAAATAGCAAATAACTCAATTACAGAAGAGGACAGTGTAGATACGGGCTGGGATAAAATCCATAAGAACGTTCTTCAGGCAGCCCACGAAGCTCTCGGAACACGAAAAGTGAACAAGAACAGCAGAAAAACATATAAACCTTGGTTCACCGATGAAATCAAGACACTATCGAAGGAGAAAAGGCAAGCATACCTACATTACAAAAGTGTGAAAACAGAAGAAGCACAGACTACCTATGTTCAGATAAAAAACACAGTTAACGCCCGAATAAATAAAATCAAAAAAGACTATTTGATACACTTCACAAAAGATATGGAAAGTGATTTGTACGGATCACAGAAGAAAGTTTGGAAAATGATCAGAACACAGAAGAAACCCATTAATGAATATACCGAAACCACCAGTATAAGTAAAGAAAATTGGATAGAATATTTTAATAACATTTACACAACCAAAGCAGAAGAAGAAGAGATAGAACAAAACATTAATCAACAAAATGTAGAAATCGAAGAGAACCAGATTGAAGATATCATAATGTCAAAACAGCAAATTAAAGAGGCCGCACAAAAATTAAGAAATAGAAAAGCCTCAGGTCCTGACAGCATACCTAATGAGCTAGTAAAATACAGTGGTGGTAGTCTAATAAGCGAAATAACAAAATTTTTTCCAAAAAATAATGAGAACAGCAGATATACCTTTAATGTGGAAATCCAGACCAACCATCCAGACAAAAAGAAAAGCGTGTAAATTTCTTTGAAAGAGAACTAAACTCTCTCCACAAGGAGGAAGCTACTTTTACATCAGCAACCACTACTAATGTAAAAGCACTACTGTCAAATTATAGAGTTGCATTTCGCATTGTAAAATCAATAAGCCACATACAACTGCTGAAGATTTTACCAGCTACTATTGATATGGTGCAAATAATAGTTGGTGAAAAAGAGACTGACAAGCTGAAAGCAATATTCTTGTCTAATAATACTATCCAAAGAAAAATAAGTGACATGGCAGAAGATATTCGAACACAAGTCGTTGAAAATATTAAGAAGTGCACGTACTTGTCATTACAGAATGATGAATCCACGTATATTCCCACCTGTGTTCAATTTGTAGCATTGTTGTAAGATATAATACTAGACATGGTATTACAGAAGATATTTCATTTTGTCTTCAATTACCATTACCTTTTGAAATAGATTGTGTTTTGAAAAACGTCATTAAAGTGGTACATCCCATCAAGTGAAGAGCACTGCAAACCCGTATATTTCGAAAAATTTGTGAATACGTGAGTTCTTTATACGCAAGTCTGCTTTATCACACGGAAGTAAGATGGCTTTTGAGAGATGACGTCTTGAAAGGAGCTTTCCAGTTAAAAGCGGAACTTCTGATGTGCCTGCAAGATGAGGAACCGGATTATGAAAATATATTTTCCAATTCCCTTTGGCTTCTTAGCCGGGCTTTCCCTGCTGACATTTTCGTGCACTTAAACACTCTGAATAGCACGACATTAACATAATAACAGCCACAGAAAAAATTAACGGATTTTAAAAGAAACTCTATTTCTGGTCGACTTCAATTGGAAAAAGAAGTTCGATTCGTACCAGTGCGTTCAAGAACTCATGGAAGACTTAGTTAGGGATAATAATATAATAAATTCTGAGCTGGTGGTTGCAGATATGCAAGTTAGCTTGCACAATTTAAAGCAATAACTCATTGACTATTTCCTCAAAGAAATTGAAAACAGTTATGACAATGACAGATGGCTACTGAATCCGTTTTCAAATAATTCTGTTAAACAAGTCGATATTGCGACAAACATGAAAGAAAAACTTATTGAAATATCATATGATGGAATGTTGAAACTAGATTTCTTTTCTCAGGGCGTAGATTGGACTAATTTTGGATCAAAAGAATGCAAGAATACCCCGAGCTTGCGGACAAAGCTATACAGTGTTTGGTGCCATTTGTTATATTATGTTTGTACGAATTAAGTTTTTCGTCTATGACTGCCATCAAAACAAATGTAAGAAATCGCCTCGAACTTGAAAATGGTATTATTGTGTGTGCATCGAATACAGAGCCCAGATTTGAAGAGCGACTTTCTGAAAAACAGGCACATACATCGCATTAATGTTCTTAATTTGCAACTTGTTTTTATGTTCTTGCATTTCTTGAAAATTTTAGTATTTTAAGTTCGATTTATTTCTGTTTACTTTGTGAAAGGCAGAAATAAATTCTCTAGCAACCCCCCTAATCCACACTTTGCAAACCACTGTTTTACTGTATGATATGTACACTACCTGCCAAAAGTTTAGCAGCACCTTCCTTACAAGAAGCTTTTTATAATAGCGGGCAAAAGAAGTATTATATGTTGATTTGGTTATTTACGCTATAAGAATAATACTTTAAATATCGTGTTGCAAAAGTTAGATTGGAAACTGAAATTGTCAAAATTAAACTTTGGCTTCATATAAGAAACCTCCTTTCGCTTTTAGAAGAGCCTGACAGATCCGGGGCACCCCGTTCGTCAGCTTATCAAGGGTGGCGGTAGTGATTTTGCCGCAACTTTTCTGTAGACACTACACATTCAAGTTGGATAGCTGAGCTGTCCGTACTGCTCGGTCCAGATCATCCCACAGCAATTTAATTGGGTTGCATTTGAGACTCTGAGGAGGCCACACCATATATTTAGCACCCTTAAGGCTTCCTTGTCCCCTATATATTTCTTGCTAACCTTGGATGAGTGCTTTGGGATATTGTCTTGCTGTACGACAAACTCCTTTCTAGTCCACCGTATAGCAAAAGGAACAGCATGTTTTTGAAGGATCTTAAGGTATAGCTCCTTGTTCATGATTCCTTAAATTTTCTCTAAGTTACCCTCTCCAAATTTATCCCAAACTATTACACAACCTCCGATATGCTTCACTGTAGGGCTTATGCAGTTCGTATTTATTCTCTCTTCAGCCAAGTGACGAATAAACTTTCTTCTTTTCCCGCCAAAGAGTTCATCCTTTGACTCATCCGTGAAAAGAACCTTTTGCCATTTATTAGGACCCCATGATGCTCACTTTTGGTCCATTCAAGTTTTTTTACCTTATTTGCACGTCTCAGAAATGGTTTTTCGCTTTTAAACCCACATCATAAAGTCGACGTTTAACGGTAGTGACTGGCCTTGATCGCGTGCTGTTTAATTCTTCCCAAATTGCTGGTGCCATTTTGGTCCTGTCCCGCTTGCTTTGAACTTCTATGAACCTGTTTTTAGCTTTCGTAGTAACTCTAGGTCTACCAGATCTTGGTCGGCTCGCAAACGCAGAAGTTTTCCTCCAGCGCTGCAGTGCATGTGGATGGGTTGACTTTTATTTTTCTTGCGATTTCCCGCATGGATATACCTTCCTGGTTTAGCCAAACTATCATTGATCGTTTTCCATTACTCAGGTCTTGAGCTTTTCTCATTCTGGAGGGCAAACAGTGAGTACCAGAGGTCATGTCATTTAAAGGCATGTTTTCACTGAAGGTCTAAATGGTCCAAATTATTATTTTATTGATTAGATAAGATATATTTTTATGCACAGTTTGTCTTACTTGAACAAAAAAAGTGTCTTTGAATGGAGAAATCCTCAAGAGAAAGCAATATCTTTGGAAGTCAGAATTCTGACAGGCGTTGTTGGTCCGCGTTGATCTCTTGTTTTTCAAGTACTTACTGTAAGTTTTTTAAACTTATTAAAGAGGTACGTGGAGTGCCAGTATCATATTTTCAACATTAATAGGCCTATTATCGCGTAGATTACTAGTTTTTTAAAGAAATTCAAGTTTTGCTAAAATTTTGGCCGGTAGTGTATCTTTGGCGATTTAATTTGTTTCCTGTTCATTTATCTGCTTGCTTGTACATTTATTGATACAAAGATATTGTTGTAGCTTTACGTTAATATAAGAATGATTGATCTTTAGAAGATAAGTTGACGCTAAATCCTATTGCTATTTTATGTTTAACATTTTATTGGTTTTAATCAATAGTTTTGTAGTTTTCTGCGGAACGAATTACGCCAACTTTGAATAAAAGAAGTGATGCAGGAACGTTGGAAACCCAATCGAAATTCTCAATTTACTCAGTTCATTTTGAACAGAAGTATCTGTATAAAACTGCAAATAACACTACCCGTTTCTGTCGCAGTTCCGCTCATATTTCCGGCATTTTCGTGATACCTGCAATAGGTAGCATCAAGGACTATATATTTATATATGTATATATATACAGTGTGTCTCACTGTAGACTGCACCACCCCAGTATTTTGTTTATATATTATCGATTCAAAAAATTTCTTTTTTTCCGATTATACCTCTCACTAAACTGTAATTTTAGGGTATGTTACTTTCCGTTCGCGGTGAAATGCTAGCCTACTACGATATAAAATAAACAGCAAAATTGAAGAAGTCGTATTAGGGATTTTTTTTACAACAAAATTTTGTTAATAAAAGTTGTTCAGAATCGTTCAAATAAGCTAAATCCAAAATTTCATTACAAACAAAAAATATTGAAAATTTTGTTTCTAAAAAAATATCAATATTTCTTGATTTGTAAAGAAATTTTGGATTGAAGAAGTCGTATTAGGGATATTTTTACAGCAAAATTTTGTTAATAAAAGTTGTTCAGAATCGTTTAAATGAGCTAAATCCACAATTTCATTACATACAAAAAATATAGAAAAATTTTTTTTCTAAAAAGTTCACGGACTTAAAAAATAAAATTTTCAGTATTTTTTGATTGTTATGAATTTAGCTTATTTGAACGATTCTGAACAACTTTTATTAACAAAATTTTGTTGTAAAAAAATCCCTAATACGACTTCTTCAATTTTGCTGTTTATTTTAAATCGTAGTAGGCTAGCATTTCACCGTGAAGGGAAAGTAAGATACCCTAAAATTACAGTTTAGTGAGAGGTATAATCGGAAAAAAGAAATTTTTTGAATCGATAATATATAAACAAAATACTGGGGTGGTGCAGTCTACAGTGAGACACACTGTATATATATATATATATATATATATATATATATATAGTCCTTGGTAGCATCTTTTAAATATCCAACTTTGTTATAGAAAATAAAAACCTTGAAAAGGATTGAATGGGCTATTCTGAAAATCATTAAGATTTATATAACTGCTCTGCAATTCAAAATATACAAGAAGACTACAAAAGCAAACTCAAACCGAGAAAAAAAATTACAATCATTAAATCAATGCAGTAAAATAAACACATTTCAAAATAATATACCTTTGTTATTAGCTGAAATATGCACGGTTCCCATGCAAGAGGTCTGTTAATTATCTTTTGACAATAATTGTACTAAGAACGTTAAAATGACGGTAGAACTACCAAGTTCTATTAACTTTACCAACCCCTCTGAAGCGCCACTGGCTACCCTTACCTCTGCTGATATTCTTAACTAGTTAACTAGTTTAAAGGAAAGTAGTTTAGTAACAAAAAATGCGAATTCAAGCAAGTTTTAATAAAACTGCGAAACTGTTAAAGGACACAAGTACACCACCACTATTGGTGTCCATAACTAGCTTCAGAACAGCGTGTTCCTGCCGCAGCGACTTTATAACATGCTTGAAATGTTCAGAACTTTTTTTTTTAATAATCGTGGAGTTGCCAAAGGCAACACCAAGATTCCCATCCCACTCAGCTTATCCCGGCTCAGCATATTTCGTGCTATTCACAGGTCTAACATGCCCCACCCTTGAAAAACCCCATGCCCCAGACACCACAAACACCCTGGGAAAGTGCAGGGCTCAGGATTCGAACCTGAGCGACTTTGGTAGAATAACTCCGAAGCCAAGCGCTGCGACCATTACTCTACCGCGGTCCCCTAAATGCTCAGAACCTGTAGAGAAATTACGCGTTTTTACAATAGATACGAGTACCGAACACCTGTATAGTGTTCGGCGCCGTTATATTAATAAAATAATATTAAATTAAATCCTAATGGAATGAGTAGTACTGATTGCTTTTGTAATTGACTTTAAATTAATATTATGTTGGTTATCTACACCAGCACTAGGTTTAAATTAGCTATTTCAGTGACTTTTTGTATAAATTTCATTGAACCTTAGGTGTAAAATAACGTTTATAGTACACCCATCCGGGTAAATCACTAAACTACTTTCCTTTTCTGTTACTTATTGGTGGAAGCGAACGAAAAAAAAAACACCTTAACAAGCCGATAACGATAATTTAACAACTAACGAGTGTTATTTACACAACAAATGCAGAATAAGTATAGCAACAATGTGTAACACAACACGAGTATTATCTAAACTGAACATTTGAAGATAGCAGGATGTATAGGATTAACCTTTATTCAGTAATAAAGTTTAATCCTGTACATCTTGCTATCTTGGTAATCTTAGCAAGAGAAATTCAAGACTCCCCAGTGGGTGCCCAGGCTTTCCCTTGCCTTTGTTACTATTTTTGGGGAGTTACTAATGTTGTGCTTGTCATACACAGGGCGTTTAAAAAAGGTCGGATTGATCCACGTATAAACTCATTAAACCGAACAAAAACTCTTAATCAATATGTGCCCGCAAACCATATGTTTAAGTGGTGGGTATACGTGATTTTGTACTGTAAACAATAAACTGCCATAGTAGGCCTTTCATTTAACATGAAGAGCAGAATTTAAGTTATTATTATTCGTTTACTGTACACAATTGTATTCCTTACCATATTCAACTTCTGCTTCTGTTAGAAAGAGTCTATTGTGAAAAAAGTTACCATACATAAACATTTCTTATGAAGCCTAATCGGTGATTATTTTTAATCACAATTAGTTTCTAAATTTACGCCTTCTTCTATATATTGGCAGTTAAAGTTACATTGGGTAACTATTATTAAACATGTTTTTTTCAATATATTTTCACCATTTTTATTTTTACCTTCAAACTTTTTATTACCCCCTTGTAACTAAAAATTTAGAAGCTTAAATTTGAGGGAATCACTAAAAAAATATCTTCCAATGAGCAGCTAATCTATATTCTTGAAGTCTTTGCTAAAATTAAAAAATATATGTAATGTATTCGCGAGATTGTTACATTCTTTCCCTACATTGTCATTCTAGGTCGATATTTTTGGCCTCTATCCTATTTTATAATTGACACTCAAATATAATGGGAGTTTTAGCCGCAATAGATCCTACATTATTTAAGTTCTGAAAAAGTGTTTAAAGCACTTAAACTTAAGCCTGCTTGCTTACTTGCTTGCTTTGAAAGCATACTACCCCATCACATAACACAAGTCAAATATTTTGAATTATATCATTCGAGGTGCGCGCGTCGGTAAACCAAGTTTCTATCATTCGAATGAATTACTCTCATCTCGAGATATCTCGCAATATATGCATAATCGATTATTTCGAATGATTTTATTCGAGATACATCCATCACTAGCTACCGACACTGATTTGTTTCGGCAAGCCACAGCAGGGCCTTATAAGTACAACTTGCCGAATTTAACATTGCTGGTGGGAGAAAGACTGGGCACTAGGAGGAACAGAGACGTATACAATGTATATGGGCCGTTACCTTTCGGTAAACTTAGTAAAAGAAACGCGCATACGCTTCCCTGCTTTAATTTTAGATTGAAACTCCATTGCACGCACTTTTCACTGGAGTGTACAGCCATGTTGACTGCTACAAACACACGATGAAATGATCTCCAGACCTCCCCCATCAATTACGTGGTAATGGTGGCAGTGCGCAATGTTCAATCACAAGCAAGGTTAAAACCGGCAAGCTGTAGCGATGATCGATAGTAAAGGGAATAACTTTAACCAAAATGAATACCGTTCCAACAATAGAAAGAACATTGAAAGTTTAACAATAAAGAGATGGCAAAAAGAAAACGAAGAATCAAAAGGCAGATAGAGGATCTTTGCAAAGTTAAAGTAAAGTAAAAAAAGAACATTTTGTATATTCATTTGAAGTAATCAGGAAAAAACATTACACTAGAAAAGAAATGCAATTTACTACCATCCAGGGTGATATATACATTAGAGGAAACGGAAGGTAAAATTTAAAAATTGGAACTGGATTATCGCGACGGTTTGTCATAAATTGCTTCGGTGCTCTAATTCAAATATTGAAATGTAGTCTATTTCATATAAAAATGTTTGCCATAATCCTTCTCGAAAACAATATGAGAACATACTATAATGTTTCTAAACTACAAAACAAAGCAGTGTTAGTAATCCAAACATACTGCAGGCTTTTAGGTCTTCTGGGGTCTTCAATCTAAAATGATCCATTGGTCATATGTTGCTATTGTAAGACCCATGATCACCTATGCATCACTAGTATGGTGGCCAAAAACTAAAGAAACTTAGTTACAGCTAGAGAAGATGCAACGTATCACCTGTCTGAGTATATTAGGTGCGATGTGTACCTGTCCCTCCATCTACAGGTGCAAAAATAAGCTATGATACAGGCGCTTATGCTCAGAAAGGCAAGCAAAATAAAATCAGGCAACCTGACAGGGCACTTAGAAATTCTATGCCTCGTCCATTTAGAGCGAACGGGCTACACCGCGTTTTGAATTTTATGCCAATAAAATACTATTTCAGCTAATTATCTAATTTATCTAACAGATGTAGAGATCCCAAGCACACATAACATGCAATCTACACGTGTGCAGAAACTTACCAAATATACAGAGCTGGGTATCGAAACTAAACAGCAACTGAATATGGATAGAGCAGTAACAGTGCCAATTGTGCTCTCAACAACAGGAGTCATACCTAGTGGTACATGAAAGTATTGAGGTATTTGAGATTCCTACATTTCTGTACATACAAGTACAAAAGGCCGCCATATTAAATAACTTTTTTTTTCGTCATTCATTCATACTACCCCCCCCCCACGGAACCGCTTTCGCATTACTTCAGGGGGGTCTGGGCGTCCCTTACATACTAACTATTCATGCAACATGCACCCTAAAGTTAACTAAGCGAAATGCGGTCGCCCCAGCTGGTATTCGAACGCCCCAGCCGAGCGACCACATTTCGCTGTGACCGCGAGTGGTAACGCGTTCCCGCACTACTCTACCGAGGCCCGGATATTAAATATCTGTCATATAGTACGGAAGTTCTTGAATATCGTAGTATATAGCCCTAAGAATACAATTGTCCACCACATAGCTACTTGATGTAATATCCGTACTGTGTAGAAACCGGGTTAAACCCGTGCAAAAAAACATAATAATAAAAGTGGTTTATCTAATACGTAGATGTAGCGATCCCAAACATACATAACATGCAATCTACACATGTGCAGAAACTTACCAAATATACAGAGCTGGGTATCGGAATTTAACAGCAATGGAATATGGATAAAGCAGTAACAGTGCCAATTGTGCTCTCAACAACAGGAGTCATACCTAAAGTTCTACACGAAAGTATTAAGGTATTGGAGCTTCCAACATTGCTGTACATACAATTACAAAAGGCCGAAATATTATATACCTGTCATATAGTACGAAAGTTCTTGAATATCGTAGTATAACCCTAAGAATACAGTTGTTGACCATATAGCTACTTGATGTAATATCCGTACTATGTGGAAACCAGGTTGACCCCGTGCAAATAAAAAAAGTAGAAAATAATAATAATAACACAATAATTGCAAAGCTCTCAGTAAGACAATAAACTATTTTAAACTCATAAAATTGTTTAATTCGCAACGTATTTTCCAATAAAGAAACAATTACCTTAAACAAAATGTATTTATATACATGCATAACTTAATTTCACAGCTAGCTAACAACACATTTAAATTCTATGCCTTACTTCTAAGTGAAGTTGCACCTCAAATTTGGTTTTATTTGAAACACCCTCGTATGTAGGACTTTTTAAACTGCGCGAATTCCTCTGAATTATTTCTGGAATAGTTGAATTGTTTGAGATAAATTAATGCTACGGAATTATTAATGAGGTCGTTGAAGTAGCTTTGAAATATTGAAAGTTCAGTTAACATAATTTTCATTTGCGGTGTTCCTTCTCGAAAAACTCTGAACCGTTTGTCGTTTTAAACTGGGTATTGCAATTAATGTAACAAAATAATTAACCACTTTTCGGTCAAGCTCGCTGGGGAATCAACAAACCATAAATGCAGTACCTCGGGCTTAATTGGAAATAATCCTGCAAGCCAGTTAAGAAAGGGATAATTCAGTTGTGATTATAATATTGAATCCCACGCAAGTGGTTAGAAACCAAAACACGCTGGTTTACGAACTTGCTAATTCACCAAATAAAATATGAGTATCAGTATATTAAAATTTTGTTTTGGCGTGATATTTACTGCGCGATTATGTTAATATACGGAATTTGAACTGTTAATAAATGAAGACGGAATGAAATTAATATGCGAATCTACTTCTCTATAGTTGACATAATTATTGCGTAACTCTTATACGTTTAAAAGAAAAATCCGAATTCGTATGATATTCTAAAGTTTCGTTTGTAAAGAAACGGGAGAATTAAGAGCTTGGCCTTTATGCAAATTTTTAATGAACTGAAATCTTGGGAAAATAGGCTTTTATTTTAAATTAGATGAAGGTAATGAGAGAATAGAAAAATTATAATGTGTGAAGAAAAGGTTAACCATACATCTCTGACGTTATCCTAAGATGAATAGTTTCTTTTACATAATACTGTAATTTATCAATTCTTTCATTTTCGTTATCTAATTTACAGTACAAGCGTACTTTTTCTAAACTTGCTAATTTATTAAAAATTAGCGCTGGAGTTTGGGTTTGCTTAACTGAGTTTGCAGTGTTCGGTGAGCATATCTGATTTATTTCAAAAAAGTTATATCATAATGATATATATATATGTTACGGTAAATGTAAATAAGTCGAGGATTACGTCTAATAACCGGTAATTATTTACAACCGTCAGTAAATATAACAAATGTAATACATTTCTTTATATTTACACGAATTTATTACATCTACCGGCAAATGTATATAGTAAATGTAATAAAAAGCTTTAAACCTAACCTAACGTAACTGAATTTTTTTCTCTTTCATTCATTCTACCGTCCCCCCCGCCGGAACCGCTTTCGCATTGCTTCAGGGGGTGCGGGCGTTCCTCACACACTAAACATTCATGCAACAGCCTCAGCTGGGATTCGAACGCACCAGCCGATCGACTACATTTCGCTGTGATCTCGAGTGGCAACGCGTTCCCGCACTACTCCGCCGAGGCCCCACTCAACTTAACCTAACCTAATTCAACCTCACCTAACGTAACCTAATCTAGCTTAACCTTTTTTTGTGGATAGTGCCGGATTCTTACCAGCTAAACCCCCCCTCCTTTTCACAACGGTCCCACAGAACGCTTCGTGGGGTCTTGTTCCTTTATTTTCTTTTCATTTTTTTTTCTTTAATTTTTCGTTCATCTAGGTGCTGTATTTTAGCCAATTCCTTGTTCTTGCTGCGCTTATCTCAAGCGCTCATCTTTTTCTTTGGTTCTCATTTTCTTCATGATCTTCTCTGCAAATGTATTGCATGTAGCCTCGTCTCTTAGCATGGTTAGGATAAGATTTTCGAGTGTAATGGGTTGTCCCGTTGCCTCATCCAGTGCATCTCTTTGTTTCTGCCCATCTATTATAAAGGAACATAATGTGTTCTGCAGTATTTTCCTGTCCACAATAGGCGCAGTTCACGTTTTCCTTCAGTTAAATACGGTTTAGATTGCCCACAACACCCGTGTCCCGACATCACCTGTGTGATGTAGTAATTTGTTTCTCCATGTTTCCGCCTATACCATATTTCAATGTCCGGTATTAGACATTGTGTCCAACTGGTTTTCTCGAGTTCTCTTTGCCATCTTTTTAGCGTAAGTTCCCTACGGGCACTTCTTGTTAATACCTACTTCTTTTTCATGCATGCGGGATCTTTCTTAAACCAGCATGTTTATAGGTGGTCTGCTGACCATTAGCTGTAGCTCCTCGGCCGAAACCTTCCTGTAAGCGCTGCACACCATGAATAAAATATATCTTTGTGTCTTGATCAGCATAATATTGGTATTTTTTTGCCATTGATCTCTACCATACTGGTGTGCCATACAATATAATGGAGTATATCACTGATGCCAGGGCCCTCCTATATTGGGCATTATTCATCCAAGAGTCGTTAATGCTGTCTCTGATTTTTTGGAGGCTTCTCTAATCTGGTGTGTCATACTTATATTCCTATTGAAGATAATACCCAGATATGTCAGGACCTCTTTTGTGGGTATTTCTATGTTTTATGTTGTTATTTTTAGTTCTTTTATTTTCCTACTGCCAACTAGGGCTACCGGCTCGATCTTGTGCGGGGATAGATTTTTTCTTTTTCATCCACTGGTTGGTCTAATCTAACCTAACCTACTTAACATAACCATATTTTTATGTCGTCGAATAAAACCACAGTCAAATCCCACAAAACAGAGTTGATTCATTTTCGAATAATATTTAATTTCGGCGTTGCCGTGAAATGTCTAGTTCCTTAAGGGTAGGGTATACATCATAACTTCGGCGCTTTTTAAAATAGATGGCGCGTCAGTAGATTGCATTTTGAACATGAAGTGTATAGGCAACTAACATTACATAAAGCAATAAATCATTGGTGAATGTTTAGGGATTTAAGGATTACACATTTAAGTGTTTTTAACTGCAGGTAGGTATTTACTTGGGACAATATTTGCATTTGTTTTGGTTTCATAGATTAACACACTATAGTCCCAATAAGTACATGTTTTATATGTACAACAAATTATTATCAAGACTGGCACCTACACTTAACTAAATAACATGGAAAAGTTAGTAATTAACTAATATTTTAGAAAGTAGCAAGCTAAGTCGTACATGCTCGTTAAGTAATAATTCTGTAGGGGTATAAGATGAAAAGACAATCTTGTTCAATAATACTAATCTCAAAACAAATAGAATATTTTGAAGGCATTTGTCTGCTTGAAAATTTATATGTAATTAACTAAATACTCATTAATGACGTTCTAAGTCATAAGTTTCTCAAACTTTATGATATTATAATGTTAAGAGAAAATCTTTGTCATTTCGTTTCTACCGTTGTCCCGGATCTGTTCGGTTTAGAATACAATTTATAAATTTTAAACTCGCTTTTTGCGTGTGTGGTTGTGTTTGAAATAAGCAGTTTTAAGTTTTAATTACAATTACAATAATTACAAAAACAATATGCCGCGCAGTAGTGGTGTTGCCAAAAAGCGTACTAAAGTTTCCAAAGTTATTACAATTTTGGGAAGGATGTGCCTTACCAGAATTAGCGGATCCACTGATTCCTAGAGGATTAAACTGCAGAGATAATTCAAAATAGGCTTAAATTGTTTTTATTAGTTGTAATATTTATAGATATGTATTATATAAAACAGTTCATGATTTATGCGTAGTAATATTTGTCTATATACATAAACCATTTATAATGTTAAATGTATTTTATTTGTACATTAAACAATTATATTCGTTAATCAGTCTCCCCTATTTCTTATTATTTTTTTTATTATTACCCTATTTTACATTTTCAGATATATACAATTTTACGTGAAGCTCCAAAATAGGTAGAACTTAAATAAGACCCTACACAGGATTAGTGTAGTTCAAAACGGATAAGCATCTTTCTATTTTTACCTGGCCGATCTGACGTCATCCCTGCCTGTCAAAACATTTTAGTAGCAGTTACATTATTTTTGAAAATGCGAAATTTCTTAATTGATTATTGCCGATTCTACTTAATCAAATAATGCGGGCGGGGCATCAAATGGTGCGAAAATTTGCAGTGTAGGCAATGAGAAAATATGAAATCATTTGTGCAGTCCAATTTTAAATTACAGTGTATATACTGAAAATATTACCCTGACTGACTCTTGGCTGCTCGTTTTTATTTATTAAAAAATTAGGAGTTTATAATAAAAATATCAAATTATGTCATCTCCTAGGCATACATATGACAAAGTAGTATACCAAATTTCAAATTAAAATATTCATAAGGTTCAGAGAAAATCCCCGAGTAGCTATTTTCTCTGTTTGCTACAAAAAAAATTTTTTCTTAATTTTAATCAAAAGTAGGCATGAAAAATAATCACATTACAAATCCCCAATTTGAACAACCAACAAATTATTGATTTATAGCATTTTTTGCTGTACCTATTTTTAGGGTATACCCTAGCCTTAATTATGAAGTGTTATATTTAATTTATTCATATTGTGTATTTTTGCTTAAAAAATTTTCCTACACAATAGTTTTGATCCTTTAAATTTTTGTAATTTTGCTATTTTCTCTTACTAGTCTGATGATGATCCCAAGTGGGTATTGAAAAAGTTAACCATTTTATACCTTTAAACAAGGTTAAATCTATTTTGTGGAATTTGACTGTGGTTTTATTCAACGACATATCTACCTTATCCCATTATGAGGCCTATGGACATTAATGAGTTCATATTTTTATGTTTGCTGATTTTGTTCAGTATTTTAAACTTAATATGTACTCAGTTCATGTTTATTTATAAGAATAGGTTTTGTGTTTTTGCAATACAACCCGCACGGTGCCTCGGAGAGTACCTAAAACCGTCGGCCCCCCTGGGTTAGTGTGCCACGTCACTAACTACCTCAAACAGGGTTAAAGTGGCAGCAGGGTGCGGAACCGAGTGTTTGGATATCCCCGCAATCATTTCCCATACGCAATTTAATTTAATTTAATGCAATTACAAAATACTTGTGTTATATATGTGGTGTATTTCAATTTATCAATATAACCAATAAACATGGGAAAAAATATTGGTAAAAGTAATCAAACTAACCAATAAATTTTGGAAACTGGATAAAATTACCGGTGGACGTGAATACTTTCATTATATTTCTTACATTTACCAAAGCTGTTGTTGATTATGAATCTTAACCGGTTATTTTGAATATTAACTCATTTGTAGCATTTACCATAACATATGTATATATACATGTATGTCCATAATTTGTTAATTTATGTATAAGCCAAATTTCATGATGAAACCAAACGCCCTTGGGCAGAAGGCAACAAGCTTTTACGAAGTTGATAAGTACGTATGAGTTAACGATTTTGCCATAATACGCTATAGAATTTCTTCTTTTTGATCAGTGAAGGATGTAAAGTATTTTTAAACCTATTATAAACTTAATTTTGTAACCAAGGTTGTAATAAATTTCTCGAGCGGTTCCCTGGCTTGTCGCTGGTTTTAGATCGCTTTTTGAACTTTTTAGAGCTTGAGTAATAAGTATCAACATTATTGTTTCTCCCCGGAAGCTAAAATCATGGAGTGAGAAAATCCTTCACGTACGCAAGTATTTTATGGCAACTTTGAATGTGCGATGCAGTATTACCAATAGTATTTTATGAGGAACTTCTCTACTTGCTTTTATTAAGTATTGAAGTTGTTGTGTATCCCCTTTTCAGTGGTCATTCAGAATGGAAGCAAATATCGGGCTACAGTTTTTAAGACTATACAGATACATAACATTCAGTACGGTCATGTGAGCTATCTTTTCGTTGTTCCAGTCTGGGGCTTCAGCTCTATTCACCTTCACAATCCAATCTGATACATGTTTTCAGATGTGTGGTCTTGTTATAGATACGTATTTTTGCTCTGATCTGTTCATTGAACTACTCTGTGAAATTCATCGGATTACATTGGAACTTTGCTTTTAGATAAACATTGCATTTGTTTCTAAACGATGATGTAAATTTAAAATAAATATATCCATCAGCATTGCCAGTAAAAGTATCTTTATTAACGTTTTCTAGCGAAACGAAAGCGTTGTAGAAAAAATTGACGGCAACTTGGTTCATTTCCTTCCAATTATGGTTAACACGAAGTTCTGTAGAAAACTTTCTTTGTTTTCAACTTTATATCACTATTCGCCCTTTGGTTTTGAAGGGATTAATAAATTCGACGTAACAGCAAACATATAGGGCATTAAATTATCTCATCGGTTCGGTCAAGAGTAATAAACACGATTACAGTTTAAACTTTACATGAATAATGCTAGTTTCCGGAATGAGAACGGTACTGTTTGTTCTTAAAAGTTTTATTAATAAAGAAAATATTAGATAGAAGCGCTTGTAAATAACAAACGACACGGCGTACTCGTATCAATGGGTAGACATAAAATAAATCACGGGTTCTATGTGGAAAGTGAGGTCAGTAAAGGCTTCTGCCGTTGCCACGATATTTTAAAAGAAAACAGGAATATATACATATACCTAGAGAACAGCGAAACGGTAAGAAAACCGGCGGTGAAAAAGAGCCCGGTGCTTTAAGAAATCTCTGCATGTGCGTAGATACGGATATTTTCGAGAGACTTGTTTAGTTCGGCAAAGTTAGACCTTTGCGTCTGACTTTCTACTTTCCGGTAGAACGAAATGTGTCTTTACAGCACGCGAATTGTCGTGTCGACTTGTATTTGTTTACGAAGAAAATCTGTACTGAAATGCACGATGCAACACGCGGCTGATCCAATAAAGAACATTATACGATGAGAGTTTCTGACAAGTATAGTACACGGTATCGATTCCTCCTTCTCGACTGTCCTCGCGAATTGGACCATTCACGGTGTTAGCGGCGGCAGATCATATATGCTGCGTTCCGGATAGCGGCGCCCCGCTTCACCAAAGAAGCAATAAAGCCTGAAATCGGTAGATAAATTCGAAAGGATTTCATTGCGCAAAGCTCTGATGCTCTATTACAGTTAATGTACAGATCCAATAACTCCTTTGTTATTAATAGCAGTTCCCGTCAGCCTATCGGCCGCCACACCACTAGCGCATCAGATCAATATCTCTCGGCAATTATCTGACTTAATAGCACATTCTCATTAACCCAAACCGAAACTTTACAGTGCCGCATGGCAATTTGTTATGTGTGTGGTATCTGGACGTGCGCTTCAATTAGACCACTCGTTCCACCGGTAAACTAGTTATTAACAATAATTGAATCAGTGGGGATTCACGTACCGGAGGACTAACTCTTCCTTTAGCAATTTACCAATAAAAGGGTCATTATCTATGGGTCTGGATGTTGACAGTCGATTCAAACGTGACCGGAACTCGAAGGGAACGTTCAACGAAAAGGTGCATGATCTCTATTTTGTGTAGGGGCCTGTTATCGTTTTGAATTGACTGTTCGCAGTACAATTTTCCGGCCGGAGTCAAAATCGGGCGCGGAAAAATTGCGTCCCGCTTCGTTCGGTTCCGTTCTCTTCTTTTCCGACGGAGGATAAAGCCGGCGAACCTATTCATGCACCTTGCGGTGCATTTTCATATCGTAATGATACAGCTGCATTACGCAACGGCGCCGTTATAGTTTGTGAACTGAAACGCAGTAAGTTTGACACCCCTGGTTAAGGGCATCAAGAGAAGTTGATTGAAAACTCGGCGTAGCGGAGCGGGATTTCCTCTTCACCGCATTACAGACGAACGCTTCTTCTCTCTTTTCTCTAGAGCCGTTGTTCTTTGTAAATATTAAAGGAATTGCGTTAGATTAAGAAATAATTAATGCGTTAATTTCGTGTACGATTTTCCGGCATTTTCAAAGCGGCGCTGTCGTCCGCGCCGACGGTTGCTTTTACTGTACCCTGGCAAGAGTAAAAAGCTCTGCACGTGGTTTTACGGATAACAACGGTGGACGCGAAAGGTTTTGTAAGACAGGGTACGACGTTTCAGTCTAGTGCTGGAGAGCATTTCCCAACCCCTCTCGTATCGCCGTAGGGGCTAATTCATTCCTAACTATATTGGCGCCAATCCAATAAGTTCGTTTCACTTTGATACACTTTAGAAAGATACACCGCGCGCTCTCGAGAGTTCGTGCTCTGTAATAGTACCATTATATAGAGCGTGGCCCATTATAAAAATCCTGCTAGTTTTCGGATACCTTCTTGTAACCGGCGAATGTGTAAAATAATTCAGAATTGCATTGTGCCACCCAAATTAAATAACAAAACCTTCGAAAGAAAGAATTCCGTTGTGTTGCTGGTCGGGTAAACAAGCAATTAAGAACCACAGACTTTGACAAGAATAGCTTGTCAGAAGCACATTGCACTGGCCGCGACGTCTGAAAGGGCACGAAACAAGGCGCTGCCGGACTAGAGCTCTTTGAGAATCTTGGCGAATTTATGAAGTAGTAAATACATATCTGGGGTGTATCGGGAGCTTCGGTCCTCCCGTTCCTCCCAAGTGGATCGACACCACCGTGACAGTAAGCCTGATGTGGCGTGCCCCGTTGGTGCGTGAAGGTGAAGCCACTCGCCGTGACAGCAGATTAGACAGTGCACTGCTGTTGGATGCTCTCATAACGCGTACCTGTCAGCGGATACCGGAAGGGCTTCCCTATTTCTCACTGTCAGGCTATTTTACCCAAATTACGCTTCGTTCGTAGGGTACATCTCACGGTAGTTTCCAATGATGACGCGTGACCAGAATGCATCCGACCTTCTGAACATTTTGTGTGCATTACTCCGCTGTAAACAACGTTTATTACAAAATCAAATCGCACAAAGAAACAACTCCGGTAGACATATCTTTATGAGCGTTTCCTTTGAGTCGTCATTTCCCTAATTGTCATCCGGAATATTGTTCTGCTAATTTCGAAATAAGCTACACAACTTGGTAAATATTATTATGAAGTCCCTTTTCGCAGTCAACTTCCAATAAAGTTTTCAGCCGATATAATTTTGTCATGATGGCTTTCAAATCAAATTACTCACATACGCAACAAAGTCGTAAAATAAGGGTTTATTCTACCGGCTAAAAGACAACCTCGTGCATAGTCAGTTTCGATCAATTAGACCATCACGAAGCAAATCGATACGGGCCGGTAGTTACTGATAGATGTAAATGGTTGCTGTTAATACACGCACACTTCGATAATTCACTTACCGTCTCTATACTAACCGCTTAAGCGTGCTACTTTCACATTTAGTAACAGTTAGCACCTATTATGCCGCACGCGAGTGATACGGTTAAAACGCATTTTAGCGGGTCGGACATAAATTGATGCTGTAGGCAGCTCGCGTGATGCCTTTATAGATAACGTCATTTACAAACATTCAGCCTCTGCACGTGCACCTTTTACTGATTATAACTTGACTATAAATCGATTATAATAAAATTTCTAGTTTACTTTTCGAATCTCACGAACCTTCTCTAAAGGTCCTTTATAGGGGACGTACTTACAACTAACGGTAGAATGAATGAAAATAGTGTACAAACCCATGACCAGGAGTCAAACATGTCTCTGATATTTTCTCGAAATATTCCCGACAAGTCTGCTGCTTCCAGTTGGCTATTCTTCCTGACGTTGCTGGTGTTGCCCTAAAACCGGCATGAGTAGATTATAGAGCAAACGTCGAACAGTCTTACTGTACTAAGCTTCTCACCAAGGACATATTCTGTAGCAATCGTGTAACGTTGTACGAAAACTGTTTCTGCAGCTTTCCGGGGTTCTTCGAGGAACTGATCGCAGTTTCGCGCGCGATGTCACTGTCATCTACTTGAATGGAGCTATTTATCTCAATCAAAAGCACCGCTAGCAGTAGCGCACGTACCGCCATGATTAACCGCACTGTCAGACTTGCTGGTCGCAATAATACAAATGAAAGCAAAAGAATACCTAAATGCAACCCCGAACCGTAAAGATGTATTTAACGGGGAGGTCTCTGAAAGAAGGACGAAACTTTATATTAGACACAGATATTAACGGACGCTCTGTAAGTATATTTCCACGTGAAATCAACTCTTCCGCAACCACTTTCGCGATAAAAACGATATTTAAGTAACGCACTCGTACGTGTATTGGTGTCTTTTGTGAAAACTTTCCTGAAATTTCTTATGCGGATGCGTAATATCGCCCTTCTTTAGTATGCCACCGTTGCTTATATAAGTGTCCAACGGTGCATAGCTGCAATTATCCTGGGATCTATAATTAAGAGGATCTATTTCCTGTGATATAGAAAAATAAAGAAACCGAGCATTAATGTAGTAATAATAAGAAACAACCAGAAATGTTAATGATAACATTTCTCCTGCACAGAATATGTTATTAGTCGCACTAAAAAATAAGTTTGTAGAATTCAGTCTGAGCGGAACCATACTCACATTTAACAGTCCTAGTAGATATGCGAGTGTTGTGATTGTAATCCGAAGTGCTGTTCGTTGCGTTTCTCGCCAATGCAGTCAGAAATCGACGTATATTTCGACGTTTTTACTGAGTAGTTCGTTGTGAGTGAATGTAGATGTGAGGTGCTGAAACTCGAATTGCAATATTCTCTTATATTAAACTGCGCAACTGTATTTCTAATTAAAACCAATTCAAACAGTTTAAAATATCTCCAGAGAATTTTGCGAGACGTAAATTCGTTAATCCATGAACAAACCGTATACGTTTGCAACAAATGAAATAGTATTGTAATCTGAGCTTGGCGGTCAGCATCAATGTTTCCACGCAATGTACCTCGGGCCGGGATTGTTGGATTAGAGATTGCACTGAGAAGAGCCTCGAGCTGCGCCCTTAACGTGTAATCTCCGAGGTAGAGCCGGGAAACTTCAGACTGTTAAGATAATTTCATATAAGTAAACTCCTGTAGCAAGCAACAAACATTAACTTGCTCGCCCTTTTCACTTAACACTTATTACATATAAACGGCGACATTTAGACCGAAAACACTTCTGTCAGCTGAATTTTAGAGCAAAATGAACAAAGGAATAAGCAATTATTTGGCGATATCCATTTCTTAATTGTGTTCAGAGTTTACCTTACACAGAAAAAATGTGCGATTATTATGATACGTGGTCGTTTTTAAAGCGGGCTAATTTAAGATTTGCGACTATTTTTTCTGTAAATATAGGGGGAATGAGCCTTTCGACACGAACAGGATCGCAACGTTGGGTGCCTTACCAGAACATGACATTCCGCGCAGTGTGGCATCCAGTAACTATGCCTCAAGTTCGGATGAAAGGCATTCCGTAGCGACCACATGCTTCTGAATAAACATACGGCCAAAGGCAAAACATTGTAGCAGTGCCTGCTATATTTCCGAAATTCACGCATATAACTTCTATTTTAATTTATGTATTGCGTCTCAAATCTGTGATAACACGTAACATGAAACAGAATTTCGCATAGAGTTGCCTGTGATAATAAAAACATGCAAACATATGTAGTTTGTATACTTATTCGAAAGTAAACTGTAACTAAACGACAGCCGTAAAAATGATTGAATATTTAGAAGGTTAAAGCTTTTTAATGCAATTATTTTTGAATATAAATATCTATACAAGTTTCTAAATGTTGTAAACCAACAAGCTATGGGTTGCCCAGTGAAAAGAATTGTATTTGCTAAAGTTACAGTTCTAATACATGATAATTATTCAATAATATGTTATTAAATTTGGAACAGCCGTATTATTATTGTTCGCGCTTGAATTTTTCTAATAAAAGTAAACCTCCTATCTCTCGAAAAGGTTTAATTATTTCTGTAAAATGTTTCGAATTTTTAAGATTACGGAAAATATGAAGGGGTCAATGCTAAAAGTGGCTAAGTCACATTTTCGTCACCATTGAGTTACAGTGGTCATTTTTCATAAACTTTCGAATGATATTCGCAAACTGTTCGTAGTCTACGAGAGTCATCTAGTTGGCGTTGTTTACGTTACATAGTTCTTCGATTTCCAATGCAAAATTGCCTAAGTCACAAGTTTGAAGGTTGCAGTGCAACATGTACCTTAAGTTCGACATTTAAGGTAATATATGCTGGGGATGGTATTTAGTTTAGCATAATGCATATGGTTTTTCTATTGAGAAAAACGTCATGTCGGGTACAAAACAACAGCTTTTGAAGTTTTCAGACTGCAGATGAGAAGGAAGCTACGGGTCTTCACCATTCCAGGCCCAACCGAATCAAATCAGATACCTTAGGCGTATTTAGAAAATTTATAGAAGAACTACCACTCGAGAATCTGACTATGGTAGATCCGATGATAAGCTCCAGAAATATCCATAGTCATATTTAAGGGTATCAGAACTACACCACTATTTTTGAGAAAAATGTAAACTTAAGCCAGTGTCGTACAACATGTTTCGAAGGAGCTTTACGGAAGAATGCAATATGTCATTTGGATACCCAAGGAAAGACATTTGCAAAGAATGCGCACAATTTTTGACACATTTTCAACAGGCTCAAATAATGCAGGACGAAAAGCTCGTGAGTTACACCTAAGAGAAGCTCTGGCTTTTCAGAAGAACATTTCAGAGTGAGCAAACTCTTATAATCCTCTCGTTTTATCAATTTGCTTTGATTACCAAAAAAATCTACCTTGAACAAATATTTCTAAGGAATGGAATGGATTCATAATTTTGGCGTGCATTGTTTAACAACAATGAAAACTAATGTGCATACGTATACAGAACACTTCGTTCAGAAGGGATCGAAGGAAATAATAAGTTGTATATAGGATTATATCACACAAAATCAAAAGTCAGAACAGTGCATAATACAAATATTCTGTCTGTTGAGTTAACACTAACGGCTCTTCCGAAGAGTGAAACAAACTTGACAATATTTAAAACAAAATTAAATGAAATGTGTAACAAGTACCACCAATTTGAAAAAAAATATACTGATGCTTCAAAGACAGACGATGGAGTAGGAGTTGCCGTAGTAACGCCATCCCAGCAGTTCGAATTCAAACTTTCACCACTAAGCAGCATTTTTACAGGAGAAGGAACTACAATCTTACAAGCAATGAAATTCGTGAAAGAACACAAAGAACAATCAAAGTTTCTTATCCTTACCGACTCACTTAGTTCCATAAAAGCCATACAAGATGTATCATCCCCGAACTATATAATAGAAGAAATCACCCAACTCGGATTAGTAATTAAAAGTGAGCATAAATCTGTGGAGATAGTATGGATACACATATCGGTATAAACGGTAACGAATTAGCAGATCAAACAGCCCGTAAAGCAGTGCAATCAACTGAGGCAACAAGTATCAAAATAATCATGCCAAACGATTTAAGAAGTATGTGCAAAGAACATTGTTTAAATATGTGTCAAAATTAGTGGAACCAAGAACAAGGAAACAAACTTAAAAGCGCAAAGAAATCAGTAAAGCCATGGACGGAGCACCACCAATTAATTAGAAGAGATAGTGTTATTCTGACCCGAATTCGAATTGGACATAGTCAACTGACCCACAACTACCTCCTACAAAACTCAAACCCCATACTGTGTGACACATGTAACCAACAAATAACCTTACAACACATCATCACCGAATGTACAAGATACACCGCACAGAGATCCCAGCACCACATTCCAGGTTCTATGCAAGAGGCTTTGACAAATAACGAAGACAGCTCAAAGAACATACTACAGTTTCTGAAATCTATACACTTGTATAACCTACTGTAGTCCATAATACCAAGCGCTAATGACCAATGCAGTCGAAGCGCTAAAATTATAATAAAAAAAAATGTTCTGTGACATGAGATACGTATGAATAATATTTTTGGATCAGTTGAAGTATGGTACTCAATGCCCGGCCACAGCATGACGCCCGTAGACCGGGACTTTACTTTGATTGAAAAACAAAGACTAAGGTATAATAAAATTGACAATTCGGAATTTTGTGGTAATCTAATAAAACAAAACAGAAACGTATTTGATGTAGTTCTTGTGCAGCATTCTTTAAGGTCAAAGGGCAGTCTATATATCATATATATTTATACTATATGTTAAGGTATCACAATGTAGATCATGGTTACAATCTGATATAAAAAACTGCGCGGGAATTTCGGAAGCACTTTAAACTGTGTGGAAACTATTCTGGCAATCTTGAACTAATAAAACCTTACAAATTGGACAAACCCGAAAAAAGCATAGCCCATCCAGACTGGTTTATGCTAATGAATATCCTTATCGTAAAATGGAAAACTATATAATGAAGAAAACCTGGGAGTTGAAGAGGTTGCTGATTTTGAAGAAGCCAATGCAATTTATGAATGGTTTCTATTTTAATACTAGTTTTTTTATAGCTACGTAACATCTTCTTCTTCTTCATAGCGTTTCACATCCACTTTTGGATATACCTCTCTTCTAAATCGTGTCTCCATTGGTTTCGGTTTTGTGCTATCAGTATTCAATTTAGGCCTACCGTTAATTTGGGATCATCTACTCATTGCATACATGGACGTACTTTAGGTTGTTTATACTTGTATGGCCTCCACAAAAGGATCAATTTGTGCCTCTTCTCTGCTTCTCCTCTATCTGTATGCGTTGTGAAGCTCCATTTCATTTTCGCTGCCTTTTCCACCATATTAGCTACTTTCGTCCTTTACTTTATCCATTCGTTCGTTTTTCTGGCTTTCAACGAGATTCCTAACATTGACCTTTCCATAACTCGTTGTGTTGTTCTCAAGAAATTCATGTTCTTTTTGGTCATGACCCATTTCTGTGCACCATATGTCGTTACGTAACATTAGTAATATTTTAATATAGTTTATGCCATTATGCTTTGCCTTTGTGAAAGAGTTCTATCTTGTGTTATTGTATTACTCTACTTGATAAGCACATACATGTATATTATTTGTAGTAAACATGTTGTTTAACTGAATTAAGTATTATTTTTTAAAAAACTTAGGAATTGCAATACAAGAAGTCCAAAATTTTCAAAATCTTTTACTGGCTAGTGACAATCATTACGTAGTGTTTTCTAATGAAAGAGTGGGCCATTTCCATGAAGAATACACATATCATAGGAGCTTCAGTAATGTTTTTTAGCAAAAATAAACTTTGAAATTCTTATATTTCAGAATAAGTGATTTGTGACTTAGGCACTTCTTGCATTGATCTCTTCATGTGTATATTTTCTTCTTCTTATGAGATTTTGCGATTCTCTCTCATATGTGCGCGATGCGCGTTAAAAGTGCGGCAGTCATAGGGGATCTACAGGGTATCGCGGGAGTTCACGGATAGTGTAAAACTTCCACATCGTAGAACATGCTCCGGCGCAGGAAATGGAAACCTAGATCTCTATATAGCACAGAAGATAATTTGTCCTAGAACTTGCTTTGTCTGTAAAAAAATAAAATGTGGCAAAAGGTGTCAGGGTATTCTTTGAATGAATCTATAAAGAGGGGTGAAAAGTTGTCTCAATGGTTTTCATATAACTACGCAACATACGTTGCACACCCCTTAGAAGCAGTAAATATGGAAAAGGTTGCAACCAATATTATTTTATGGCTAAGCCAAGAGTGTCGTTGGGAGTGAAGAACCGCTCTAGCTGGAGAGGGACTTGTGATTCACTACTTAACGGCCGGTAAATGACACGCTTAAATACGAAATTGTTTTTATTAGTTGTTAATAAGTTTTTAAATATTTACACTTATTAGTAAATTGTAACGTTTTTAAAATCTTTTAGGAGAACATCCTCGGACCCTATGAAAGCTGGGGATGTTTCATACTTCTCAAATACCCCAGATGTGACACTCCGTCCGAAGAAAAGGGTCCTGCAAAATAATATCCAACAAGTCTCCGCAAATCCCAACGACGGCACTGAAATAATAGGACTCAGAGCAAATGTGTATTACTAATGAATACTCAAGATAATATTTTGTTGTTGTTTATGACATTTTAACCTGTTTTGGTAATAAATATTGCAAATAAACCAATATTCAAATTGTAGTTCTTAAACCCACATTTACGTAAACAAATCCGAATTCGACACATACAATTATAAAGAGTTTAGTTTCACAAGCCACGCCAATCACATTCGGCTTCTGTCTTTTTTAATTAGTAAATTACTAAGTTTTAAAGGCGGCTGTTCAGAATCACTACCGGTTGATGCCTTAAGAATGTATGATCCTCCTATTGTTTCATCGATACAAAAGGAAAGAGATGTTTTTGGATTAAATAAAGTTAAATGCAACAACGATTTTGTTATTTACACATGGTGGGAGCCGACCACCGATAATCGTTGATTTTGTGAACACGGTGCCACTAAAAGTTCAGTGATTCCGCAATAGAACTTTATTAAGTTTAAACATTTGAAATTGATATTTCCTTTGAAATTGCGTTTTCATCTAACACTACGAGAATTAATGGGGACGTTTCTATTCACTCTTAAGCTACATCTTAAATCTTAAATAGTAAATAAGAACAGTGATTTTTGTTTTAGTTGTATAATCGAAGGTCACACATAGAATTATTGTCGTTGCAAAATCAACGAAGTTTGTCTCAAATTTAATTTATTGAATTGTAAAGGCCAAAATAATGATACATTATAAAATTTACAAAATAATTTGAAACTACAGTAAGTATCGCTTCGCAAATGGAATGTATTTTAATTTCAGGAATGCTCCAAAAATGTTTTCGTTTAGGAAAAATGAAATAATGCTGCGAAATTAATTTTAAACCCATAACTGTAAAGAAAACTTATAAATACTTACAACAATATACAATGGAGTATTTAAAATAAAGGGTTAGCTAGGTTTTATTGTAAATGGAAGAATAAATATGGTGTTCTATAAGAATACGTTTTCTGAAGAATGCTTAACTTTTTATCTAAATAATTAAGATGTTCAGAAATAACTGTACCTACTAGTAATCTCTTATGGTAGGTGTAAAATATTATTCGTTGAATATTAGTTACGAGTAACGGAAAATCGTAATAATAGTGCTTAGTTATTACTGACGTTCTATTTTCCATATTTAGCTAAATACTATTATTTACTTTGTTGCATATCATCGGATTATCAAATAAACGCTAGTAAATTGGGTAAATGTTCCGTGTTTCATATAGTTAATATCCAATTTTATCGTAAAGTTAGTATGCAGTCACTAAAGTTAAATCCGCCTATAATCACGCACACTATGCCAATTCATTAAGTAAAGCCCTTTTAGCTAATACGCAAACCAAAACATAATAGGGTTCGCATCAAACTGATACCCTCAGGATCAATACCGACCCACCAAGTGTAGTTTTCTGTCTTGCAGGAAGGAACTTTCAACGGAAGCTGTAACAACTTACGATTGAGAAAACTTAAATTCTGTACCCAACGTTTTTCCTAGCTACCGAGTGCATTTTCAGATTCCGTTTTCTGTTCGAATTTCAGATGTTCAGGAAATTAGGATCCTGCACAGAGCATAACGACAATAGATGATAGCTGTAATAGGGGTTTCTGGTGTACATGTCTCTGCAGAAATCAATTTTGTTGCGAACCATCAAAGTTTGGATAAAGAATTTTTATCACTTCGGGAAAATCCAGGCAGAATCGCACACGACGTGTGCGTATCCAGTTGCACTAGCAGCAAGCTCGTGAAAGTTTGTCAGTTGTACATCGCAAATACCGACGTACTGTAATGAACTACCGGTGGGTAGAGATAATGTACCGAAACCAGGAAGATTTAGGAAATTGTTAAAAATTCTGTAATTTTTTATGACAAGCTTTATTGGTACAAATAGTTACAAAATTGTGTAAATATTTTTTCCATAGAAAGTCGCTGCAGAATAAGCGGTGTATTGATGTAACAAGAATATTCCATTAGAAAAAGCATAAAACGGATCTACACAGGTGTAACTTGAATCGGAGGCATTTGTCCATCTAATGGAGCTTTTCAATATGATCGGTTCTTACTCGGGGCGTATGTGGCCGCGTTCAGAACAATGTAACACCGAACTCGCAGTCCATCAGAGCTATTGCACACTGGGGAAATTCGGCATTCATGATGTGATTCGCGCTAGTTGCTGGCATCAATAACTGAATGGCGGGTGCTGGGCGCGCTGGGTCGTCAATGCAATCACTCCCTGCCAGTGATATGTACCTACTAATGCCCCAAGGAGCCGCAATATTCATGCTTTGTAGCTGTTGTTGTTGTAGCATACCCCATGTACCACCGCCCCCTTTGACATTTTATCGCATTGGGTCCAAATTAGCGCGGGACTTTTTGCGCTCCACCACATTACACAAAAAATATCGCCATTTGGATTAGTTAATGAAACTGTAATTATGGCATGGAGTTCGAAAAAGCCTAGTCAACTTTTCATTTAGGAATGAACAACGAATGGCGACACCGGCTGTATTGACCACTTGATTTATTCGTGATGTGCACAAAGTTTGAAACAAGGACTAATATTAACTTTGTACCGCGCAGTTTCACGGATCACGTCACTGTCGCGGTATTCAACTCGTGTTAATTAGCTGTTTTCAATTACCGTTAGTTTAAATCTACTGCTGCCGCCTGTCCATTGTCCTTCCGCTATGAATTCCGTTCCCATTTCATTAATTATCATAGGGCTCACAATATGCGCGGAGAGGTAGTTGCCCATAAATAGTTATCTGGAATAGAACGAACTTTTTTCTTGATCCTGTTAGAAAAACGCTATTAAGTGGCCTGGAGGGGATAGATTACTTCGCAACTTAGGCTGCGAGATGAACGAACGAATCGGGGTGACGACTACGTAATAATATAAGTTTTAAATGGCCGAGGTTTTAAGGGAGAGAATTTATAGTTGCGGCTTGGTGAGGTAGGGCCGCGTGTAATACGAGATGCTGCGACGCCTGACCGACGTGTGTATCTGGCAGATTTATAACCACGCGGCCGGTCGCGTTCGGTAGCCCCGGTCCGGCGGTGGTGATTTACATACAGGCGTACGATAACGTGTACGGCGTCTTCGTAGTTTGCCACCAATTCGGTCAACATTTCCTCGCAGCTGCATACAGAACAGAGGTTGACTGATCCCTCGATATTAAAATCTGCAACGATCTGGGGTTTAACAAACAATAGAGGAAGAATCCTGCATGCACAGCTGACACAGCTTCTGACTGACGCAGCGGCGGCTGGCAACACACCTAAGGTGTACAGGCTAAGCAATCTCTGCACATTATATAGCGGCCAGCCACATAAAACTACGTCGAAGCATGGAAACTCCATTACAGAAAAGCTATACTCGTAAATCTCTGGGTCGTCTGCGGCTCGGTTCCTTTCGCTAGCCGCGAGCGTTCTTCCGCGGCGACGACCGCCGGTATCACCTCCCTGCAGCGTGCCGCCGCTACTTTACCTCCCCTATTAGGTCCACTGACGCACCCGATTTCGAAAATGCACGTTTCATGGCCGTCCCCAGCTAACGGGATGATCTCAATCGTGCGTTAAGAACCGCGCGGCGCGTCCCACTTCTGGAACGCGTCAATCCCGGTACGGCGGCAGCAGGACACCAGCTACCATTAAAGATAAATTGCGGAAAGAAAAAGCGGGCCAGAAACTGTTGATGCGAAGCGTCACGCTTTCGTTCAGGTGGAGAGACGAGGTAGGATGAGGTCGCATTAGTGACTTGATATATGAGGAGCAGGGCGCGCTCCCGGACCCCTTATCAACTGATTAACTCTGCGACCGGCGGGTGCAGAGAGCATCTTAGCCGCAATTAACGGCCATTCAACGGGAGGTGGTGGTCCGAAGAAGAGCCGCCGCATGCGCCCTATTGAAAGGACTCCGAGACGCGCTCTCAACACAGCTTCCAGTTGCCGTGACAGTCTGGTTCCTTTCGCCCGCGGTCTCTCAATCCTCCGCAGGACCGCGTGTCGAACGCATTGTCCTTCTCGACAAATTACACGCATGTAAGTAACACTTTTTTTTGCCACGTTCGTTTAATTATCTATTTTTTGGAAGAGAAACGGCACGTTTCCGTTAACGTTTTAATTGGTCCGGCGAACTTTGAAAATCTTAAACTTTCCAGGCGCAGTAATTGCAATCGAAAAAACTAATGCCGTTGTTCCATGGAAAAAATTCGCGTACTTGTGTATAAATATACTGGACTTTCCGAATTTGTAATTACTTCGAAATTAAATTAAATTATGGTACAGTTAGCTTTTAGTACATCGTATTGTACTTCTCTAACACAGTTTTTGTGAGCGAGGTTCCGCCCTAATTATAAATCTATAGTGGAGTGTTCTCCCTGAAGTGGGTGCTATTGTTGTAGTTGAAAGATGACTTTATTATATCGAAACTTTACTTAACGGAAATCTGAAACGAAACATGATTATAAGCTTGTTTCCGAGTAAAATTAACCATGCAAATATTTTTAACGACTCTCTACAAAGCCCAACAATTTTGCGAAAAGAAAGGAAGATTGTTGGATCTCTTGTTCTCCGGTCGTATTCCCATTGTTAAGCTTTGCGACTAGTGTCTCTGTTGGAAGCTTAAAGTCCTCGTTCATTTACCCTATAATTCAGTGATACGCGGCAGATATGTAGCGAAGCTTCCCAAGAATGCGTTGCTACAACTATACAACCAGTCTCTTTCACAGTCATCTTTAGCGGCTTTTATCTCCTGTTAACAATTCGGTAGTGCTCTTCGCAACTCAAAATAATACTCCGTAAAATGCCGCTTAACGTGCGGGACAAATTTTTACGCAGCGTTACACTATCTATTTACAAGGCACGTCTTGCAGAAACACCAAAATTTTGTTCTGCAACTCCACGCCCGATTATGTACTCTAAACCGCTATAATGTTGCCAATATTGAGGAAAAAAGGTGATACATGATAGAGAAAAATGATCCAGTAAACGACCTGGGTTAGCTAGTAATATAATACGTTTTCAAAAAATACACCACGATACGATTGAAAGGATAATAATTTTTGTTCACACTTTATGTCTTTCTTTAAGGTTTCATCTTTTATGTGTTTCTATAAACTGGGAAAACTGCCTCATGTTACTGACATATTTTTGCATAATTCGATTCTCGTTCCACGCTCTATTTTAAATATTTAGTTATTGCGTACTTACGGTTAGAACTTTTCGCAACCGCGAAATAAATCAAAATATAATTTAAAATTTCTACGAAATAAAGAAATCAATTAGATTCAATCAATTCATTTCAACACAGTAGTATTATATTTTTTAATATCATCGCACTGTTGACGGTAACTTACCTACATCTGTAAGATAAAGTTTCCTCTTTATAACATTTGGACTTGTAATGTTAGAGTTGAGTAAGTCTATTTAGTTTTAATGTAGTGGTAATCGATTTTGGAGGAAGTTTCGGGGGCTCTGGGTGAAACTAATTTCGTGGACCCCTGGCCCCCTTTTAATTTCAGGTGTAATTCTGAATCTACCGTGCAAGTACATTATCGATCGAAATTAATTTAGCTAATTTATGAGTTATGTAGAACCTTTATAAGCAACTTCATTTATAAATTACACAAATAGATAGATTAAAAGTGTCAAGAATGTAGTAACTGAAGTACAAAACCCCAATTTAAGCTAAGGTAGTCACGGTCTAAAGTGAACGTTTGTTTCACGGTAAGGTATGCTTGCGACATTTCTGCTTTTAAACACTATAAGCGACTGATTAGCAATACCTGTCGGTATAACGTATAGAAATAATTACATTTCGGATTGAAACTATTTGCGCACTAATCACTCTGCATGCTACTGATAACAGTATAATCCCTATATAAGGAAGATTATTATTTATTTTATAAAAAGGAAGCACTCAGTGTAACATGTGTAAAATCGGCGGGTAATCTGTTCAGATATCAAAGTTGTGGAGACAGATGTTCCTACATATGTGTGTATTTTTTCTGAGAGAAGTATCTAAGTTAATCGAAAGTTACAAGGAAATAAAGTTGATAATAGAATAATCATACTCAACAGAAAAATAAAGAAAATTCTTTAGATAAATATAAAATCAATCGTTATTTCTTAATTTTTTGATGGATACTCTAAATCTTGGACAAAATTTCCTTCATGAAGTTTATGCGATAAATGCCTAAATATCTAAAATTTGAAACAGTGATTTTCGAAGCGATTTATTGTGATGAAAAATGACGCACGCAGTGTAGATTGAAACTGTGTGCTGCAAATTTTGTTTCAGTAGGTTGCGTGTAATTAAAATCCAACAGATATTAGGCGTCGAATATTAAAAATATTCTTTGATTACGTTTATTTATTACTCGGTATTGTGACGTTGAAAGTTTGAAATATGAACAAAGTTATTGGCTGCGAATTACATAATTAATGTCAACACCGCTCCTTGGGGTATTGTTGGAAACCAACACTGTGCTAGAAATCATTTACAGTTTTCACAGTAGCTATGCACTCCCGACAGAAGATTTCAAAGAACAACATTTCCGTTGGACGATACATTACTGTAATACGATTTGTAGTGAGGAGACGTACTGTTAGTGCAATAATGCTTTTGTACCAGTCTTGTTAATGATACCAAAAACATTATCTCTACTAAAACACTCAGAGCTATTCTCTATGAATTTACTGTGAAATCGGACACAAGTGATTTACTTACATCCATTGTTGATTGTATTAAGAAGAGGTTGTTTAAATAAACAAAAATTGTCTTTCATAGGCACTTTAATCTAGTGGTATCCATACAATAGATCACCATTTTAAACCGGCCCGTTGCTAATAGTACAAAGTTGTTCATGAAAATCCAACTCCAAATTCGAACAAGAGAATCGTCAATTAATCCAATTAATCGGGAGTTGCAATATTATACAGTAATAAAGTAAAATATTATTCGACGAAAGTTCAAAAATTAACTATTTACAACTTATTGCAATGAGAAAAGAAACTGATTTTATTCTGATTCTCCCAAAAGTAAGAGCACTCATTGTACATGGTTAAAATATACGTTTTGAGATATTATACGTTAAAGATTTACAAAACTTGAGTTTGTTTGTTACTGCATAAAATTTGTAAATACAATAATTGTAAGAACAGTTGGCCTAATTTACATTAAACAAGAGAATATTTTTGTGTACAAATAGGGGTGAATACTTAACTAGGCAAATAGGTCCAGAAGGTTCTAGGTCATTTGCTCGCCACCACTTGCTCGCCACCACTTGCTCGCCACCACTTGCTCGCCACCACTTGCTCGAGACCACTTGCTCGCCATCACTTACTTGCCACCACATGCTCGCCACCACTTACTTGCCACAAGTTGCTCGCCGCCGTTTGCTTGCCACCAATAGTTCCTTGAGAAACATGCTTGCCAAGATTATTTGCTCGACAACTAACTTGCTCGCAGTACACAGTGTAACTGCACCAACGCAGAGAAACTAGTTTATATGTTGTTAGGCACCTTCGTATGTAAAATAATTTAGCACATCTTTTGCTTCATAATTAAAACCTTTACTTTTATTACCAGATACCATAGGTATAGGGAAAGCATTCCTTTTTTTTAATAGTTCCCGAAGTTTTAAGGATAACTGTTTATTAAAATTTTTAGAAACTTAGAATGCTGCTTCTATGTTAGTAAAGCAATTTTAACGGTGTTTTAAGAAATTATTAATTAACAATACGAGTTAGTAGTAGTTAAAAAATGTACACAACATAAAAATCAGGTACATATCTAATTTATTTTATTGCAAACAGAAAATAAATATTACCTTATACGACTTCGAATATAAGAACAGGCCTACGTTGACTGTAAACATTCCTTAGATTTTGAGCGTTACCAACAGCATATATTAAATGCCTACAGATAATTTTTATTTTAGGGATAAATAGCTTGTGGAGCATCTGTTCGGCGAGCAATCTGTCTGGCGAGCAAATAGTTGCCTGTGCATAGAGACCGGCAAGCAAACGGTGGGCGAGCAAACAGTGGCGAGCAAGTGAATGGACACCGTCCTGCAAGCATAAAATATTAAAACAACTATTGTCAAAGTTATCTACAAAACTGAATGAAACTTTTGACATAAACTTTTTGTTTGTCAAACTGTTGCCTTGTGTGGTCTAAAACAGCAAATAAATATAAAAGATTTAGAGTTTTTTCACCAAAATTAAATATTAAATGTACCTATTATAATTTTAGGTTATTCCTTATAATGTAACCAACCATTCCATCCACGACTAGTAGACGTACCCGCTTAACAACGTTACTACAAACTACACCCAACTTCCATTTCCTTTTTTCAACTTTCTGCGAAAAAAGTTTTGTTAAATTGTTGTAACCAGTTTATTCTCAAAAACGTAGTAATTCTAATTTTCAAGGATTATTAAATAACAATCAATTCTTGAATCACCTATTTTTAAATAACTGGGAACAAACTCAAAATTTACCAAAGCATCTAGAGAATCTCAACGACAAGCTTCGTTATTATATAACGTCTAAAATTTCCCAGAACTCAAAGTTAAACAAAATCCGTAAAGCTGTTTTCGAACAATATATTTTTCTGTAAAGTTTAAAATATTTTGAGATCTACTGTTTCTGAAACTTTTGTATTCTCAAAATTATTTGCTCCCGCCGCTTTAACTGACTGCCCACACCCTAATTTGTACGGTATATCCAGGTTTTACTGTACTTGAGGTAACGTATATATACCAACTTAACGGTTTTTGAATATGCCATCGTAAAAGTTGAAATTTTAGGCATTATATTTTGATGCCAGAGTGCCGAACTGTTCAGCAACCAACATGTTACAACATGAAACCTATAATACTGTAGTTTAATTTTCGCCCAAAAATATTACCATGACATTCCTATTAACTTGTTACAATGGATTTTAGATAAATACCTTCTTTTAAACATTCACCCTACCGCTCCCTCCGAACCGCTTCGCATTACTTCAGGGGGAGCCTATTTCACTGTGACCTCGACGCTTGTTCGCACTGCCCCATCGAGATCCCTTAGATAAATACTAACAGTGTATTTCGTTCTCGAGATAAATTGTCTTTTTTTTTGTACTAGAAAATCCTATATATTTTTGTTTTTTGCTTTCTTCTGATTGTTCTCTATTGTATTTATTACTGGAACATCCTATATTTTTCCTTCTTGTTATATTCCTTTAAGTGGCTTTTATTAGAGAAACAGTCAAACTATCACTTCTTAGATCGTGGAAAATATATTTCAAGAAATGAATTGACGACGGGGTACCATGACTTTTGTATAAATAGTGCATTTTAAGATAGGGAATACGGTGCGAAAAAAATATTTATAAAAAATATAACTTCTTAGGGGGGCGTAAAGTGCATTTTGAGACATGAAATATTCGTGTGGGTGTTTTAAAATAATATTTGTAGATAAAGTGCGCTAGATCATATTACGAGAGGTATTTTAACTGTGACGCAAATATTTATGCTGGTAATGTTTTCAAATAGTATATAAGATAATTGCATGAACGTCTGCTCTGTAAGAGGTAGAAGCACTGTTTAAACAGAAACGTCAATGAAACCTTTACTAATTCTAGCGACCTTTAACGTTTACTAGTATTTGTTATTGTTTGGTGTGTCTATCGGTTGAGTTCCTTGAATTGAATTAAACGGCTTCATTTGTGTGTTTAACTAAATTAATTGCAGATCAGTTAACTGTTAAGAGGGTTCCTATTTTATATAATAATTGCACGTGTTATAAGACATGCGATACAATTACCAAATAGTCCTTATCTTATTACAAAAATGCAATGACGTTATACAGCATGCGCCGATGAAACCTAAACACCTTGAACATCTATAATAATAATTTCTTTATGGGATATTTTGGAAAAAAGAAGGGTGTTACAATTTTTCTTCAGGAATAGTAATTGATAGTAAAAAACTCAGTGAATAATTGATTTCAGGTTTAAATAAGATTACTTGAAGGCGCTACTAAAGTGTCAAAATAAGCTTACATTAGCGTTTTTTCTTATTGTCACCGTAGCTACGTTAATATGCGGCTTTTCTACTTGTAGTTGTTTCAAGTATTGTACAACATATCCAATACTGAAATACGCTAAAGTCACGCACGATCCCAATAATAAGATTTATGTAATTCTCTTATATTAAATAAATTTATTGTGTAGTGTGCCATACGTATTGTATTTTATAATGGCTCCAGTTTGTTTTCCAGTGTTCCGCTAATAACCCTAAAACTCAAAATGGATAGAGAAACTAATATAATGATTTGCAAAAGTAAAAAGTTACATTCAATTATTGAGTGCCAGCTCGGTTTAGAACTCCCTAAAGCAGAAGGTAAGTTTCTATGAATCTGTAAATCATACTTTCTGCGTTGGATTTAACGTCGTTCCTGATGTAAGTCCAAACAGTATCATACCTTCTAAAATTTAGTTGAACGTCATTCATCAAGTAACGGGGGTAAAATATTTCCAGCATGTGTGTACTCAACACATTAAATGATATTTGCCGAAGAAAACTAGCTAGCTATCGGGAAATACTCTCATTTATGGTTGTAAATCGTAAATTCTGGGTTTGCTCCGACGTAGTTCCTCATCTAAGTCCAACCAGAGTCTTAGCTTTTAACAATTTGGATGCGCGTTATTCATCGAATAACTCACCTAAAATATTTGTAACATGTTTGTGCCCAACACAAGAAATGGGATTTTCCAAAGAAAACTCCATTATCTGCCACGAAATATCTTCAATATTTGGTGGTAAATAATAAATTCCGCGTTTGCTTTGACGTGGTTCCTGATATAAGTCCAAACAGCGTCTTAGCTTTTAAAATTTGGATGGACGTCATTCATCAAATAACGGGACTAAAATATTCCTAACATGTTAATGCTCAACACAAGAAATGGTATTTTCCAAAAAAAAAACTCCATTAAGTAGCGGGAAATAGCCTCATTTATGGTTATAAATCATTAATTCTGGGTTTGCTTTGAAGTAGTTCCTGATGTAAGTCCAAACAGAGTTTTAGCTTTTAAAATTTGGCTGAACGTCATTCACCAAATAGCGGTACTCAAATATTCCTAACATGTTAATGCTTAACACAAGAAATGCTATTTTCTAAAGAAACCTGCATTAACTAGCGGGAAATAGCCTCATTTATGGTTGTAAATCATACATTCTGGGTTTCCTTTGACGTAGTTCTTGATGTAAGTCCAAACAGAGTTTTAGCTTTTAAAATTTGGCTGAACGTCATTCACCAAATAGCGGTACTCAAATATTCCTAACATGTTAATGCTTAACACAAGAAATGCTATTTTCTAAAGAAACCTGCATTAACTAGCGGGAAATAGCCTCATTTATGGTTGTAAATCATACATTCTGGGTTTCCTTTGACGTAGTTCTTGATGTAAGTCCAAACAGAGTTTTAGCTTTTAAAATTTGGATGAACGTCATTCATCAAATAACGCGACTAAAATATTCCTAACATGTTAATGCTTAACACAAGAAATGCTATTTTCTAAAGAAACCTGCATTAACTAGCGGGAAATAGCCTCATTTATGGTTGTAAATCATACATTCTGGGTTTCCTTTGACGTAGTTCTTGATGTAAGTCCAAACAGAGTTTTAGCTTTTAAAATTTGGATGAACGTCATTCATCAAATAACGCGACTAAAATATTCCTAACATGTTAATACTCAACACAAGAAATGGTATTTTCCAAAGAAAACTGCATTAACTAGCGGGAAATAGCCTCATTTATGGTTGTAAATCATACATTCTGGGTTTGCTTTGACGTAGTTCCTGATGTAAGTCCAAACAGAGTTTTAGTTTTTAAAATTTGGATGAACGTCATTCATCAAATAACGGGACTAAAATATTCCTAACATGTTAATACTCAACACAAGAAATGGTATTTTCCAATGAAAACTCCATTAACTAGCGGGATGACATAGACTTCTGTGTAACCAAAGGCATATCGAACAACTACCTGGAAATAAAATCTTGCTTCGAACTGTCTTCCGACCACTCACCGCTATTAGTAAATGTTAATACGCAGGTCATTAACAAAAGCACTCCGCCAGTGCTTCACAACAAAACAACGAACTGGGAAATCTTCAGGAACGAGGTAAACGAGAACCTACAACTCAAACTATCGCTAACGATTCCAAACGAAATGGACCGAGCAATAGAACACTTTAACCGCACTATCCAACGGGCAGCATGGAGCTCAACTTCTGAGAGTATCCCAAAAATAAAAATAAAACAGTGCCCCACCTACATCAAAGATATGATTGCAGAAAAACGCAACTTAAGAAAACGGTGGCAAATCACTAGAGCCCCGGCGGATAAACACAAATTAAACCAAGCGATCAAGCAGGTTAAAATATTACTGGGCAACAACAGAAACCGAGAAATCCAAGAATACCTCGCTGGACTTTCTGTAACAGAAGCTAATGACTACTCCTTGTGGAAGGCAACGAAGAAAATGAAACAGCCACAAAAACCCATAGCTCCCATTAGGAAAAAAGACGATACCTGGGCAAGGGACAACAACGAAAAGGCGTATGCCTTTGCTGACTATCTGGCCAACGTGTTTGAGCCGTTTCCATCACAACTTACAGCTGAGGAAGAGACGCAGATCCATCAAATACTAGAAGCGCCGTTCCAAATAGACCTACCTATAAAAAACTTCAAGGTGAATGAAGTCAGAAGAATGGTTATGAAACATACACATACCAAAAAAGCCCCGGGATATGACTTAATCACCGGTAAGGTATTACAAGAATTACCTACGCGTGGGTTCTATTTTATCACCATGATTTGCAATTCAGTCCTTAGATTGGGCTATGTCCCATCCCAATGGAAGGTGGCACAAATTATACTGATACCCAAACCTGGAAAGCCGGCACAAGAAGCAAGTTCATATCGCCCAATTAGCCTTTTACCGATAGTATCGAAAATCTTCGAAAAACTCCTTCTGCAAAGATTACTACCTATACTCGAAGCTAAAGAAATGATTCTCAAACACCAGTTTGGATTCAGACAAAAACACTCGACGATTGAACAAGTCCATCGAGTAGCTAAGAAAATCAGACACGATCTGGAAACAAGTAGATACTGCTCAGCCGCGTTCTTGGATGTTTCCCAGGCCTTTGACAAGGTTTGGCATGAAGGACTGCTGTATAAAATCAAAACTCAGTTGCCACATAACTACTATCAAATCTTACAATCTTACTTAACAGACAGGTACTTCATAAAATATCAAGATGTACAAACAACCCTAGTCCCGATTATGTCCAGAGTACCACAAGGCAGCGTCCTTGGGCCAGTGCTGTACATATTGTATACAGCAGATCTGCCAAAAACCAGATTAACCTCAATTGCCACTTTTGCTGATGATACAGCAATCTTAGCATCACATACGGATCCCAGAATAGCCTCCCAAAATCTGCAGAATCATCTAAATAAAATCCAAGAGTGGCTCAGAAAATGGCGCATAAAAGCGAACGAATCAAAGTCAGTACATGTCACCTTCACATTAAAAAAGAACAACTGCCCAACAGTCCAACTAAATAAGTGCGTTCTTTCACAAAAGGACGTAGTGGAAATACCTGGGAATGCACCTGGACCGACGTCTTACGTGGCAGACTCATATATTAACTAAACGCAAACAACTTGGTCTCCAATTTTCTAAAATGTACTGGCTAATGGGTCGTAAATCTCAGATGTCACTGGAAAACAAAGTATTATTATACAAAGCAATACTGAAGCCGGTGTGGACCTATGGGGTACAACTCTGGGGCTCTGCAAGTGAATCCAATATCGCAATACTCTAAAGATTCCAATCAAAAGTGTTACGCTCCATTGTTGAGGCACCATGGTTCGTTCCAAACACAGTGATACATCGCGACCTCCACATTGAAACAGTGAAGAGTGAAATTAAAAACTTTAGTGCTAAATACAAAGATCGTCTTCAAGAACACCCTAACGTGCTTGCTAGAGCGTTGCTTAATGTGCCCAGTGTTAAAAGACTAAAAAGAGTCGATCCACTGGACCTCCCAAATAGGGAATAAGATGTGTACTTCAATTCCATGTATTATGTATTAACATATCTGTGTTAAGTGCCTAAAGGAGCAAGCCAGTGGGCCAACTCCGACTATGTTATTTTTCATTGTTAATAACTTTACTGACTGTTTGCTGCAGAACAGATTGTAAAGGTCATGGATGTTAAAAAAAAAAACTAGCGGGAAATAGACTCATTTATGGTTGTAAACCATACATTCTGGATTTGCTTTGACGTAGTTCCTGATGTAAATTCAAACAGAGTCTTAGCTTCTAAAATTTGGATGAACGTCATTCATCAAATAACGAGACTAAAATATTCCTAACATGTTAATGCTTTACACAAGAAACGCTATTACCTAAAGAAATCTGCATTAACTAGCGGGAAATACCCTTATTTATGGTTATAAATCATAAATTCTGGGTTTGCTTTAACGTAGTTCTTGACGTTAGTCCAAACAGAATCATAACTTCTAAAATTGGAATGAGCGTCATTTATTAAATTACGGAACTCAAATATTTCGAATATGTTTGTGCTCAACACAAGAAATGGTATTTTCCAAAGAAAACTCCATTAACTAGCGGGATATAGCCTCATTTATGGTTATAAATCATTCATTCTGGGTTTGCTTTGAAGTAGTTCCTGATGTAAGTCCAAACAGAGTTTTAGCTATTAAAATTTGCATGAACATCGTTCATCAAATAACGGGACTAAAATATTCCTAACATGTTAATGATTAACACAAGAAATATATTTTCTAAATAAATCTGCATTAACTAGTGGGAAATACCCTTATTTATGGTGGTAAATAATAGATTCTGGGTTTCCTTTGACGTAGTTCCTGATGTAAGTCCAAACAGAATCACAACTTCTAAAATTTGAATGAGCGTCATTTATTAAATAACGGAACTAAAATATTATGAAAATGTTTGGGCTTAACATAAGAAATGGTATTTTCCAAGGAAAACTCCATTAACTACCGGAAAATGTTCTCATTTATGGTGGTAAATCATAAATTCTGGGTTTGCTTTAACGCAGTTCCTGATGTAAGTCCAAACAGAGTTTTAGCTCTTAAAATTTGGATGAACGTCATTCATCAAATAACGGGACTAAAACATGGTTCCACAAGGAAGAGTAGGTACTAGGACCTGTATTATATCTGTTATACACAGCTGATCTATCAACAACAAGGGTAACTATAATTGCAAACCTTGCGGGTGACACAGTGGTTCTAGTGCCACATCCTAACCCTGTAATGGGCTGGAAAAACCTGTGCTTTCCCTTGGACAATATTCAATAACGGCTCAGGTTAAGGAGGATTAAATTCAACGAAAGCAAGTCTGTCTATGTTACATATACTACGAAAAAAGACAACTCATAGCCCAAAATATGTGGGTTTACACCTTCACCGAAGATTAAACTGGTGAAAACATATCTACGAAGAGGAAGCAAGTTGGTCTGAAACTAAGAAAGTTATACACAATTGACGTTAGAGAACAAACTGTTGATTTACAAAACCGCCATAAAACCAGTTTGGACATATGTAATTCAATTTTGGGAAACATTCTACAACGGCGATATTTGGAACACAGTGTTACTTACTTTATTTATTGAACAGATGCCGCAACGCATGGGACAAATTGAAAATGAAGCAGGCAGTAATATCTATAGAAACAGGAAAATGGGCCTTCTAAAGGCTTCCAAGATCTTTCAAGTTCCAAGATTTACACTTAAAGATTATGTGAAGGGACCGACTGAAGGGTCGTAAAATTGTTCTTCCTCCTGAAATTGAGGACGAATTATTTCAATACAGTTTAACAATGGCAAAATCTTACTATAGCCTTGCAGCAAAACATTTGAAAAGTATGGCTTTTCAGGTAGCCTTATGTAACAACATACGTCATCCGTTTTCTGCTGAAAAAAATCAACAGGAAGGAAATGGCTGCGTTTTTTTTTGGAAGACACCCTGATCTGTCAATCAGGAAACCACAGCCCTTGTCGTTACCCAGAATTAAGGGATTTAGTCGTGAAAACGTTAAGAAGTTTTTCTCAATACTGAAACCCGTGTTAGAAAACATCAATTTTTCAGCGATTCGGTTATTCAATGTTGAGGAAACATGCGTGACAACCATCCAGCATAAAAGTATGAAGGTAGTTTCTCTTAAAGGTAAACGAGAAATTCATAAATTATCATCTGCAGAAAGGGGCCGTCTTGTAACAAATAACTTGTATGTCAGCTTCTGGGATTTTTGTTCCACGTATGGTTGTATTCCCAAGAAAACGGATGAAGCCAGAACTATGAGACGGAGCCCCACCAGAAAGTATAGCTGGGTGTTATGTCTCTGGTTGTATCCAATCGGACCTATTTACTAGATGCATGGTTCATTTTATTTCTTATGTAAAATCGTCAGAAAAAGATCCTGTGGTGTTGATATTAGATGGCCGCTTAACGCACACACGTAACGTTGAGATCATACACCTTGCGCGAGACAATGGTGTCTCTATAGTGTGTCTTTCATCACATTGCTCGGCCCGAATGCAGCCATTGGACAGAACATTTTAAACTTATTACTCCCAAAACAATTGAAAACTGGCTAGCATCTCACTCATTTTGTGTTGTCCCTGTTTACCAAATTTCCGAGCTAGTTGGAAAGGCTTATGTAACAACTGCAACAATGAATGTAGCTATGAAAAGCTTTTAAGTGATGAGAATTTGCCTTTCAATCCAGACATTTTCACAGAAGCCGACTTCTTAGAACACGAAGCAGCAATTGCAGTAGAGGCGGAACCAGCACCTAGGCAAGAAAACCTTCAACTTACTCCAGAGATTCAACAACCTGAACCACCTGAATCGCCACATGGAAGACATCCTGTACCAGTGAGTGGTTCCAGAATTAGTCTCACCCAGAGATATCTTGTGCCTTCTTCGTCAACCAAGCGAAAGTGTGGGTCAGCTGCTCTTAATAGTGGATCGCCATTCAAAAATGAGATGGTTGAATCACTATCAAAGAAAAAAGTTAAACCTTTGACTTTTGTCATAATGAAACCTCAGAAGCTTGAGAAAGCAAGTCGTCTGCGAAAAGGCAAAGGCGAGTGGCAACAACTGAAACTTTTGATTGTGGCAGTGACAAAGAACCTGCGTATGTGTCCACTGATGACAACGATAGTAGCTGTTATGACAGTGATGACGCTGAGTGTCCTATTTGTAATGGTTTGTACAACACCCATGGAGAATCCTGGTTAAAGTGTGTAAAGTGTTTCAAATGGTTTCACGAAAGTTGCGACGCTAGAAAATTCAAAAAGAACAAATTTAAATTGAAAGATTCCATGCCTGTAGAAAAAGTACAAGTTAGTTCTTAGACTTTTATGTGTACAAAATATGACTACATAGAAGGCAAGTGTACTGACAACAGAACACTTTAACATTGTTTCTGAATGAATAGTATGTATAAAATGCCTATAGCAATGGATGTCCGTTAAGTGGGCGATATTTGGGCCCTTTACCTTATTCATAGAGATTTCTGTGTGCCATCTCTAAAAGGGGAAGTACCAAGCTGCAGTGCCTAATCTAGTAAAAGAGTAGACGTGCATCCCAACAAACTTGCAAAAATACTAACTTAAATCTTAACCTTCAAACCTACTGCTTTATCAACTAGATTTAATTAGCTGATAAATAGTTGTTTAGACAAAATTATATTCATTCCACTTAGTCTTAAATTAACTGAGGTTATATTATATTAAATGGAAGATATCCGCTGGGACATCTCCCTACATGTCATAAGTATGTCACAACAAATACTTATTGTCCCAGAAGGGACAGATTGCATGTACAGTGGAGCCTAATAAAAAGGAATTAAGACACAGCTGTAGCAACCTCAGATCGCTTCAAATTTATGTTTTCATGTAAGTAAGAAAAACTTAGGTTTTCGTTTGTATTAAGATAATTCCCATATTATAAATAATAATGCAGAGGTTTCAAGTAGATTTCGAATTTTGATATTTCATCTCGGTTGTTATACCATCATTAGAAAGAGCGCTTTTCTCTAATTTCTAAGCTTTGCTTCTCATTATTTACGAGATCCCCTTATATGGTGCACTTATTTTGGATACATGGTATTCACCCGGTGGTAGAGACACAGCAATTAAAATTGACAGCACCATCATAAAGAAATCATACCAAGTCATAGGATACGCAGACGATCTGAATATAGTGGGAAGGAATGTGCTGGCAGTGAAAGAAACATTTATGCAGCTGATAGAAAAGGCAAGACTGGTAGGACTGTTGGTGAATGAAGACAAAACAAAATACATGTCCATAAAATCAAGGACGCGGCTGGGATAGAATATAACTATGGATAATATGAATATTGAAGTGGTACGAGAATTTAAATATCTGGGTTCGACACTGAACGAACAGAACCTAATGCTGCAGACAATTCAGCAAAGACTGATAACCGGGAATAAAGCGTATTACGCAGTACAAAGGGTAATGAAATCACAAATAGTGGGCGCAACAGCCAAAGTGAAAGTGTATAAAAGTATCATAAGACCGATAGTGATCTACGGATGCCAATCGTAGACAATGTAGGCCAAATCCGAAGACCTGTTAGCAAAGTTCGAACGAAAAGTACTAAGAAGAATATTTGGACCGACTCAGGAAGAAGACGAGTGGAGGACAAAATATAACCACGAACTGGCAGAACGATATAAATAAATAGACCTGGTGACATACATTAAAATACAACGACTGCAATGGGCAGGGCGTGCAGAGTGCATGGAAGAAAGAAGGATACTACAGAGGATCTTCAAAGGAAACATGGAGGGCAACAGGACACAGGGCAGACCACGACTAAGATGGCATGATAACATACAAAAAGACGCAAGAGAACTCATGGACGTAAGGAACTGGAAAGGAGTGGCTGCGGATAGAGAAGGATGGAAAATAATGCTAAACGAGGCTAAGGCCCACAGAGTGCTGTAAGGCCACGAATGGATGGAAGATTGTGATCGATTATCGGTTAACCGGTTGTGAGCTCTCGTGACAACCATGGTCTAGAATTGTCCAAAACCGGTTGTGTCCGATTATCGGTCAGACCGGTTATTGAGAATGGCTGATATCTAGTGAGATGGATGATCGGCCATGACTAGTTACGGATTATCACCCATTACCACTCCCGACTAGTTATGAAAAACGGCGAGTTGTACCACCGGTATCGATCATTATTGGTTATGAAAGGCGGCAATTTTGAGTTTATCCATGAGGAATGACCGTTTATCGCACAATCGGTAGTCAGTGATAAAAATAATAACTTCGTTATTTATAATTAAGAATGAGTGTATTTTAAAATAATAACTGATAATATGTTGCAACACAGAGCTGATTACGAATAGGTTTCTGTTCCTGTTAATGTTTCTTAAAACTTCGAACCAAGTTAACTGATGCATGTACAATGTACATGGTATATCTTAAACGTATGAACTTTGTTTGCAACTGTTTGACTGCTTGTCTACGTAAATAACTTAACCGAAATAGGATATATACTCCGTTTCGGTTTTGCTTATTGTTAGATTAAGTTTTATACTCTGTTTGAAATATTATTTGGTTTCGTTAAAATAAGAATTTCATTTTCTTTAAAACAAAATATGGCATTGGAAGTAAATTCTTCGAATTTTAACTATTTAATATTTTATGCATACCTAAAAGTAACGTCTAGTGCACCAATTAGTATGACGGAAAAGCTTACAATGCTTAATAATATCTAGGAATATTCAAATCTTCATGTTTTTCTGCTAGTGAAATTTCTATTTTAAAAATCAATTTTCTTTTATCGTCCAGAAAAATTTATTTTAAACTGTCTTTATAGATCGCATGCATATTTTTACATTTCTCTGATGCTTCTGTGCATAACAAGTATAAGAGCGCATCCAAAAGGGTTATAGTCTATCAAGTCATAACATCAGTTTATGCCACTTCATCTACAATGAAACTTTCTGTGTTTTCACTGATATAATGGACAACATTTAGTTCACGTAACTCTATAAATTGGTGGAAGTTTGAACAGATTTCTTTGATAATATACCAACTGGTACAATTTTTTCTGTACGAAGTCGAACTGGCAATATTAAAATAAAAAAATTATTACTGCCCGTTTTACCATTCGACGCGGCATTCTCTGATCTACAATTTTCATAATAGTGCCATTTTTGGAAATGACTAGTATGATTTAAATTTTAAAGTTGTTTGGGACAACAATTAACCCACACGATAATTGTAAATAGTTATTAAGTGAGAACCTAGTTTGACAGACATGACCTCTACAATTAGGTTCGTTTGTGTTCCAGTGACGGCACTCTTCGTCTGTGGGATTTTCTCAAACTTTCACCGTAGGAACCTACTACCTACTAGTCTATGGCAGCACGATTGGTTAGGTTCACCATGAATTATCAGTATTTAATAGTTATCAAAAATAACATAATTATGTTATCATTGTAGTCATAAATACCACCGTTATCAGAGCTTCATTTACATTAAAAATTTTGTTAAGCAATAAATTTGATGGGCCGAGATGTAAGTTGAAAATATGCCTAACTGCTAACTAACAATGTCCGAGTAGACCCATAGCAAGGATCTGTCTTCAACAAAGGATCTTTAGGCAATTGTATACTACCGTAGATAGCGTTCCATTAGTACATTCGTACAATGTATAACCGAACTTTATTATTTGTAAGGTGTGCAAAGGATGAATTTAAGTTTAACTTGTATTAAGGCGGGATTTGAAGTAATAAAAACGGTTATAATGTTCAAGTAGACCCATAGCAAGAATCTGTCTTGAACAAAGGTCCTTCAGGAAATTGTATGTTACCGTAGATTGCGTTCCATCAGTACATTCGTACAATGTATAACCGAACTTTATTATTTGTAAGGTGTGCAAAGGATGAATTTAAGTTTAACTTGTATTAAGGCGGGATTTGAAGTAATAAAAACGGTTATAATGTTCAAGTAGACCCATAGCAAGAATCTGTCTTCAACAAAGGTCCTTCGGGAAATTGTATGTTAGCGTAGATTGCGTTCCATTAGTACAATCATACCATGTATAACCGAACGTTATTATTTGTAAGGTGTGCAAAGGATGCTTTTAGGTTTGACTTGTATTAAGGCGAGATTTGAGAGTGTCCGTTTGACTTTCGGAGAATAAGGTCGTTCCACGGTTTCCTTCTCCGCATTATCAAACGAGTGCGAGCTGACCTGAGGTCAAGTGCTTATCATAGTTTGTAGTTATCACTTCAAAATAAATCGGTAAATATCTCAACACAACAAACAAACCCCCACGGGGGGTTACTCATCACAACAAAAAGGGTAAGAGGAATAATAACGATCTTTCACCCCCTGTCACACTAAATAAAAAATATTACTTCGAACCCGCCACACTAATCGCAGCTAACAAATATTACTTATCAAACGACGACATTCAGAGTGCTTCAAACATAATTTATCAAGGTAAACATGCTGCAGCTGTAGAGCAAATGAATACCGACGAACAAAATTCTTCTTCTATCACATCGCAAGAAACAAAAATAAAAATTCCACCGATATTTATGCACTACGCTTCACATATGAAACAACAAGAAATTATAAAAGATCTTAAAGAAAACGTTAAAGGAGAATTTGAGACAGCACAAAAAGGGGGATAAACTCAGAACTAATCTAACCACTATTGAGGATTATAGAAAAATCACCAAACTGTATAATGACAACAAATTAAATTACCACACATTTAAAGACCCTGAAAAAAACAATTTTTCAGTTATTATCCGAAACCTTCCGGTTTCAATCACTGATAACGAAGTATTAGAAGAGTTAATAAATCTGAAATACCCTGTAACTAAAGTTACTCGTCTTTATAACAAGGACAGAAAGCCAATACCGCTATGCGCGGTGGACGTGGAAGACTCCACAATCGCAAAGGAAATTTTAAACTTAAAGAATATCCATTATTCTATCATCGAAGTGGAAGTAAGAAGAAAATCTAAAGAAATACCACAATGCAAGAAATGCCAACTGTACGGACATACACGGAATTATTGCCAAATGGAGCCACGATGCGTCAAGTGCACAAATAATCATAAGTATAATGAATGCCCAAAAAAACCTACCGACCCCCCTCAATGTGTGAATTGCAAAGAACTACATCCAGCGAACTTCAAAGGATGCAATTATTACCAGAAAATTAGTCGTCAATACAACCCCCCAAATCTAAGTCAAACTAGAGCACGGGCGTGGATTTCACCAACCACAACAAAAGTAGCTGACAGTCAAAATAGCCAACATTTGAATTCCCATGAACAACAAGACTACAATAGATCTTTTCCCAAACTACCATTAAAACTTAACAGAAATCACGAAACCAAACAGGAAGAACAGGATTTACTAACCAGTATTCTATCGAAAATAATTGAGCTATTAATACCACACCTGGATAAAATTATGCCCTATCTAACAACATTGATACCTTTACTTTCCTCTTATGGATCCAAATAAAAAATTCACAATTAGTAATATAACAGTCCTAAATTGGAACGCTGATGGGATAAAGAGACAGCGCAGTATATTTATCGAGTTCTTGTTTAGACACAACGTTGACGTGGCTTGCATCACCGAGACACGTCTTATAAATGCAGAAACCTTCAAGTTGCCAGGGTATAATGTAGATAGGAAGGATAGAGAAACGCAGACACCATCGGGGGGAATGGCAATTGCAATCAAACAAAAATTAGCTCACTACCAGTTACCGGATCTAAACCTTGAAAACCTAGAAATAGCAGCAATTAACCTGATGTTAGAAAATAGAACCGAAATCTTACTTTAGGCAGTTTAAAAGCAACCCAACAAACGGATTCTAGAAGAAGATATTTCGAAAATTTTCCGCATAAATAAACCAACATTGCTAATTGGAGATCTAAATTGCAAACAGAAATTCTGGGGATGTAGAGCTGATAACCCGAATGGTGTCAGACTAAACCAAATACTGACGAATCACAACATACAAATATCAGCCCCTAAAGAATATACCTACTACCCCTATAGACCAGATTATAAACCGGATATCTTGGATGTCGTTTTACTTAAAAACTTTCAAAAACCTATCTACCAAACTGTTTTGAATGAACTTGATTGAGATCACCTACCGGTAACACTCTCCTTCTATAGCGAACCACTGCAAACACCAGTATTACCAAAACTAATCGAAGGCAAAATGGACTGGAATATGCTTCAACAAGAGCTTGACAAAAATATCAAAAACTTCGGACCAATTCATTCCACGAGCGATATTGATGAGGCAGTCAACCAGTATACTCAAGCAGTGAAAATAAGTGTAGAACCAGCACTAACACCTTGGAAGCAAAAAAAAAAAGGCAACGGTATCCATACCAATCGAAATAGCAAACTTAATTAAAGTAAAGAACAGAACCAGACGTGAATGGCAACGACCAGACGACCACACCTTAAAACACTTTATAATCAGCTCACCCATCAAGTCAGGATAAAATTGGACAACTACAGATATAATTTATATAACAAATACGTTGAAGAACTTCAGCCAAGAGACGCAACCATGTGGCAGGCTACCAAAAAATTACTAAGGCAACCTAATATCATTCCCCCACTAACAGCTAATGGCAACACATATCCAACTGACGAAGACAAAGCTAATCTTCTAGCATCACACTTCGAAAAAGTATTTACACCCAATGACGCAAACACCGTACAAAATCAGCAACAGGAAGTATTTGAAATAAACAATAGCTTCAATAGTCAGCACCACACAGAGATAGAACCAACTTCACCATCAGAAATTCAGAAATTTATTTCAAAACTACCCAACAAAAAATCTCCAGGTCCAGATCAAATAACAAACAGTATATTAAAACAGCTCACCAAAAAGTCATTGGCCTTCCTAACAAATATATTTAACACCTGCCTTCGAATGGGATACTTTCCTAGTGAATGGGATACTTTCCTAGTGAATGGAAACACTCTCACATACTACCATTCCATAAAAGTGGTAAAGAAAAACACAGTCCGGAAAGTTACAGGCCCATAAGTTTACTTAGAACACTCTCTAAACTGTTGGAAAAGTTATACATGAGAGGATTCAAAAGATAGTGAATGAACGTAATATCATACCTCATCATCAAATGGGTTTAAAAAAAAGCACTCGACAACACACCAGCTAATGAGAATTACCAAATTAATAGAGACAAGCTTTGAGAATAAGAAATATACTGTAGCAGCATTTATCGACATACAAAATGCCTTCGACAAAGTCTGACACCTAGGACTAAGGTACAAAATTCTAAGACTGGGATTTCCAGACTACCTGACTAACATAATTCCGTCCTTCTTAAAAGACAGAACATTCTCGGTGAGAGTGAATCCTACCGTATCAAATAAAAGACCAATACTGGCGGGAGTACAGCAAGGTAGTATACTGGGACCACTCTTGTTCAATATTTACATGTATGACTTGCAAACAACCGACAATACTACCTTGGCTATGTTCGCGGATGACACTGCCGTCCTAACACAAAGTGAAAACCTCCAAATAGCAGTGAACCATCTTCAAAGTGCCCTAGATGAGATGTACAACTGGTATAACAACTGGAACATTAAAATTAACGTAGCAAAGACACAGACAAAAATCTTTACCCTAAAACAAATAAAGAACTTACCAATCATAACACTAAACCAAAATAAGATTGAGTGGAACAACAAGGACTCAGCAATTAAATATTTGGGGGTCTACCTAGACACCAGACTAGGATGGGGCATCCATGTGAACAAAAAATTAAGTGAGAGCTATGCCAGGCTGGGTATCCTATACCCGCTGATAAATCGAAAAACACATTTGCTTGTCGAGTGCAGTATGTTAATATATAAAACAATACTAAGACCTATTTTAACATATGTGTGCCCTGTATGGAGAAATGGAGCTAACACACACCATAGAAAATTACAAGTTCTGCAAAACAAAGTTGCTCGAATTTCAGTGAATGCGCCGTGGTTTGTGCGGAATGACCAAATACACAAAGAACTAAATTTACCGCCACTACTTGATCACATAAATAAACAGTGTAAAAAATTCTTTGATAATATAAGTGAATGCAACAGTGCAGTGGCGTATAGCTTATTTGGTCAAGAAGGTAAACATCAAAGACTAAAAAGAAGACTCCCATAGTACTTATTACAATAAATACATAACTTTCATCAACAAGCAACAGTTATATGTATTAAATCGAATAAATGTACAGTGTAATATATGAGGCATCTAAACCTCACAATGTTAGTATAAGTTAATAGTTAAGACTTACAACTGAATCATGTATAGCAAAATTATTGCTGAGCTGATTAAAACTATCATAAAAAAAGGCGAGATTTGAAGTAATAAAAACATTTACAGTGTTCGAGGAGACTCATAGCAAGAATCTGTCTTGAACAAAGGACCTTCGGGAAATTGTATGTTACCGTAGAATGCGTTCCATTAGTACAATCGTACAATGTATAACCGAACTTTATTATTTGCAAGGTCTGCAAAGGATGCATTTAGGTTTGGCTTGTATTAAGGCTGGATTTGAAGTAATAAAAAGGTTTACAATGTTCGAGTAGATCCATAACAAGAATCTGTCTTCAACAAAGGTCCTTCAGGAAATTGTAAGTTACCGTAGATTGCGTTCCATTAGTACAATCGTACAATGTATAGTCGAACTTTATTATTTGTAATGTGTGGAGAGGATGAATTTAGGTTTGACTTCTATTAAGGCGGGATTTGAAGTAAGAAAAACGTTTGGAATGTTCGAGTAAAACCCATAGCAAGGATCTGTCTTCAACAAAGGACCTTTAGAGAATTGTAGGTTACCATGTGTGGTGGTAGCTCAGTTAGTAGAGCGCTCGCTTTCTGAATAAAACGTCGATTTTGGCTTGGGTTCGAAAGATAAGCAGAACTACGCAGATTTATAAAAATCTTGTTTGCAACCCACCACACACAATTTCCCAACTCGGCTTGCAACCATGGGATCTTAATGCTAAAAACCTTCTCTGAAATTTTTGTCGTTCGGATTCGACGTTAAACTGTAGATCCCCCGTGTTTTTAGCTTAGCGCTGAGGAGAAACACATGGCAGAGAAGAGGCCGATACCCAGCAGTGGGATCGAAAGGCTGTTGATGATGATGATGATGAGGTTACCATAGATTGCATGCCATTGGTACATTCCTACAATGTATAATCGCAATTTATTATTTGTAATGTGTGTAAAGGATAAATTTAGGTTTGGCTTCTATTAAGGCGAAATTTGAAGTTACGGAAACGTTCACAATTTTCGAGTAGCCTAACATCCAGGACCTGTTTTCAACAAAAGTCCTTTCGAGAATTGTAGGTTACCGTAGATTGCGTTCCATTAATACATTCGCACAATGAATAAGCTAATTTTATTTTTTGTAATGTGTGTGAAGGATGCGTTGAGGTTTGGCTTTTATTAATTTAAAATTACAATAACATTGACCGAGTAGGCCCACACAGCCAGGTCTTCAACAGAAGTCCTTCCGAGAATTGCAGGTTACCGTATATTGCTTTCCATTAATACATTCTTACAATGTATAACTGAATTTTATTATTTGTAATGTGTGCAAAGAATACATTTAGATTCGACTATTAAGGAGGGATTTGCAGTAATAAAAACGTTTACAATGTTCTAGTAGGACTCATAGTAAGGGTCTTCAACAAAGGTACTTTAAGGAATTGTAGATTACCTTAGATTGCTTGTACAATGGATAACCGAATTTTATTATTTGTAATATGTGTTAACGATGCGTCTAGGTTTAGCTCCTAATAGGGCGTGATTTAAATTATCAAAAAACGTGGGATAGTTGAAAGAGTGTACAGAGCCTGTGAGCACCACAGCATACCTTGTTTAGTAGCTTCTTCAAAAAATAGTACAAAAAGTGTATGTGGTTGTAAGATAGTACTTAACAAATCAGCATTTTGTTGCTGAGATCAAACAATTCTTTCATAGAGGTATATCATATATATTTTTGTATTTCTGTAATCTCCTGATGGTTTTTGGAATGGAATAACTATCCAAATTATTTACGTTTTTTTACATAGACCATGTATTTTTGTATGTATGTGACAAGAACTACACTTTTAAGGAATAAATGTGCATAAGGATAATTTAAACAAAATTTTCCTAAATGGGTTGCAAAAAACAATAAATATACAACCCTTATATTCAGCTGAATGCAAATGCATTTTAAACGTTGAAATATCAAATAAATATATTACAAAAATTATAATTGTAAGAAAGAAGGGGTTTATCTCAGAAGCCAATATTATGTTACTACTAGAACTCATCAACTATTTAATTTGAGTTTAACCTTTAACTACACGCGCCCTAAAACATAACATAAGTACACGCGTGGTGTATTCTATACACCATGATTAAAATATCAATTTTTAAAGCAATTTGTAATAAACCACTGAATTAAATTATGAATTGATTTATTTTAGATACAAACATAAACAAATAAAGTATACAAATGTGTTAAAAATCTTATATAATACAAAAGAAATTGAAAAAATCAAAGAATCCTTGAACCTAAAATTTTTAATTAGATTATTTTCATTAATTATGTATAGAATTTGAAAAACCAGGAAAAAACTTAAACTTAAACGTTTTAATTTTATTATTTTTATTCGTTATTTTCATAATTGTCTTTGTCATCTTTGCACGTTGAACAAATAGTAGTTATAACAGAATGTTCTTTGCACACCGGCTTATTGCATGTATTACAAGAAATTGTTGTTACTCTATTCTTTTGTCTTACGCAACAAAAACACCTTTTTCGTATTTTTGCTGGCGGTTCTTCGTCGCGTTGCTCCATAGGCCTTCTGTATTTCGATAGGAAAAGCTGTATGTCGGATGGCAAACTTTTCATTTCTGCTCTCTCCTCGAGGTGAGGTTTCATCAAAGACATTGCTAAGGCTTTTAGATATTTTCTCCTGTATTTGTGTGGATTTTCGACATGATTGGCATTGTACAGGATCTGACTATTTATACCACCTATGTTAAGCAGCTGAAAAAACACAGCCAATGGCCACCTTCTGGTTCTTCTAGATACCGAGTACGTGCTGCACATCTTATCAACCGTGTCGACTCCACCTTTGTTGGAGTTATAGTCCAGAATAATTTCTGGCTTATTGGTTTCGGCATCTACTGCCGAATTGCTATGCATTGATGACAGCAAGATTACTGCTTTACCCTTTTTTGGAGTAAACGACACGATGGTGATATCTTTTTGGAACCCAAATTTGGAAGATCCTGCTTGTCTCTTTTTATCCGGCAGAAACGCTAGTGGAAGCTCTCTCTTATTTTTCTTCAACGTTCCTACCAATGTCACCTTTTGCGCAAGTAGCTCCTTTGCCAATGGATAGCTGGTATACCAATTGTCGCAGGTCAGATTTCTATTTTTACCTTTCCATAGTTCCAGTAAACGGTGAGTTACGTCACTTGGTTTAGTGGATGTATGATAGGGTCCTTGAGGCTGTTTTCCACAATATATCTCCATATTGGTAACATAAAAGGTCTTAGAGTCACATAGCACAAATACCTTTATCCCATACTTCGCTGGCTTGCTTGGTATGTATTGGATAAAACTGCATCTGCCACGAAAAGGTATTAACATTTCATCTATCGTCATTTGTGCACCAAGACAATAGTTATTTTGAAAATTTTCTTCAAAACGATTAAAAACAAACCGTATGGCTGCAAGTTTATCTGCTTTCTTTCGTTCAGTTCTGGTGACCTTATCGTCAAATCGTAGAGCGCTCAATATAAATAGAAACCTGTTGCATCCCATAGTGGCCCTAAATATTTCGCATCCGGTCCCATCTTTGGTCCATAGCTCGAGAAAATGAGTATGGTTTTCTTTTTTTATCCCAGCTAAATACAACAATCCGATAAATGCCAACAATTCGTTTTTTGTAATATCTTTTGCATCTCGAGCTCTGTCAAAGTTTACTCGCATTTTTTCAATCTCGATATTGGTATACAGCAAAACTTGTTCAATGATATCGTCGGTAAATATCATTTCAAACGCGTTTTTTTCATCAGTTATATTTCTAGCGCACTGCTTTGGTCCAGGAAAAATCCTTACTATATTTTGCTTACCAACTTTACTAAATTTAGATACAAGTGGGCGTTTGCTCCAACGTGTAACTTTATCCTTTGCCACAAAATATTCCCCTTCCCCTTCAACCTCACTGTCTGAAGAATCGGCAGTTTGATTACCAAACTCCTGCTCCGAAGCTGAGCTGTGGTCGCTTTCATTTACAACTTCTTCTTCCGATGTATCTGCATACTCGTAATCTCCCACTTCTTCTTCCGAATCATCATCACAAATAACTTGTGCCAAAGCCTCTAATTCCTCTTGCGTAAGGCGTTTTGGGTTCCTTATTTTGACAAAATCCCTAAACAAATAACACGTGACGTACCTTTTAAAAAACTACATTAAATTTGTAACATCAAAACAGAAAAACCTCATATTTATAATAAAATAACATTTGAAAATTTACTTACATGTCTACACGCGCGGTGTATTTTGTACACCACGAGGTCTCTCTGCTTTATTTCAAAGAAAATGCGAAACACCTCGTTCACCCGCTTCGCTGTAACAACTGTCGGTTTTTCTAGACACTATAATACAAGGTTAGATGGCACCGTCGTGTCGTTGCTGCCAACTTAAAATATTTAATCACGTGTTTTCTGCGCGTGGTGTACAAAATACACCAGCGCGTGTAGTTAAAGGTTAAATGAACTACTACTACTAAATTTATTACGACTACTACGAATACCTGCACCTGGCTGCGCTTTTTCTTGGGATCGTTTTTTCAGTTCATGTAGTTCCTGCCCTTTGTTTTGCTCTGCGATGACCTGCATGTTCTTTTCGGCTAATTCGACTGATTTACAAAAGGATATAGTTTTGTCCAATGTTGTATCTTCCCTGAGTAGTCTTTCTTGTACACTTTTAGAGTTTATACCTAAAACAATCTGCGCTTTTAATAGTTTTTCTTCTTGCTCCTTAAATTCACAAAGGGTGACCAAAGCTGTGAGGTCCGTGTAGAACTTCTCGAATGGTTCACTTTGTTCCTGTTTTCTGGCAAAAAATTTGTAGATTTCCATTATCATATTTTTCTTCGGGGTACAATGTTCCTCCAACGCAGATAATATGGTTTCGACTGTCTCGTTGCTTTCTTCTGTTTTAGTTATTGACTGGTATAATTTTAAGGCTTCGCTTCCCATTAAGTTCTTCAGCCTCGCCACCTGTATTTCTTCACCTTTTTTATTAGTTTCTGTTGCCGTGAAATAAATTTTTACTTCTTGCTTAAATGTTTGGAAATTTAGATTCAAATTGCCAGTTAAGTCTAGTACTGCTGGTTTATTGAACTCCATTTTTGTCTTCCCGCGGTTTTCTTTGTTCCCAATTCCACGTGCTGTCCTAACCTGGTTTTTCGTTCTTCTATTTCTCGTGCTTTTTTGGTGTGCCTATAGCTCCCTCGACTGCGCCATGTTTTGTATTGTCTTCCATTAAACAACACGTACGAGTTAGAGCGAACGATATTTATTTATAACTAATAATACAGGTAAATTCGAGATTACATTTATAAGTAATTGATTACACAGGAACGGCCATGTCAACAGTCAACAGTGTTGCGCCTGGTCCCTTTAAAACGAATACTAAACTCTATTGGTGAGGTTTGTAACCAACTATTGGCGGGGGATTCAAACCTCAACATGGGTATACAACAATATGAAAGGTCGCAATCCACAAAACAGGTAAAACACAACTAAGTCAAAGCTTATAAAAGAGCGTATAGAATCCAGCAGGATGTCAAGACTAAACAAAAGCTAACTAGTTGTGTGGTAATCCTCCCAGGAAAGTAATAAAGTTGCGAACGTTTAACATGAGTTTATTAAAATAAGTACAGATAATAGTTGAGCGTGTGTGCCGCGCTTACTTAACCCCCGGCCTCGACTGACTGCCTGACCTACTCCTAAACTGTTTACTGCCAACATGAGAAAAATAAAAGTTACTTCAGTTCGGCTTTTCCTGTGTTATACGACGTCCTCGTCGATGCTTTTCACACAAACGCCCTCACACAAACAATGTCATACAAAATTATATATAAACGTAAATGTAAGAACATTCCTGTAAGAGACACAAAACATTTTCTTTGAACAACTAAGTAATACAATCAACAACATATAAGAACATACGTATAATACATTATCCGTGCATAATGCCTGTATACAAAACTACAACTAAACATATTCTAGATGATTAATACAAAAAGAAATAGAACATTAAACTATTGATTCTGGATACCAATTTCAATCTTTCGCTGGATAAAAGCCTTTATACGTCCTCCCACTTTGCTGTTCGCCCTCTATGTCATCCACTATATACCTATCATGATCCAACACCCTAGATATACAGTAGGGTCCTCTGTATTTCGGAGCCAACTTCCTACTTTCACCAGTAGAAGGTATTTGATTCTTTCTTCTTAGAGTGCTTTATCTCTTACGAGACGTAGCGATCTTCTCTCCTATGCCTGTGTTACGCGTTTTTAGAGTCACAGACATAGAGGACCTACAGTTTAACGTGGGCTCCGAACCACGGGAAGTGTAAACAGTTCTACTCCAGAGAAGATTTACTAGGCAGAATACCTCGCTGGTTTGCCATTGCCTTGCGAGGGAGAACGGCCGTTAAAAATCCGATGTTCTGGTCCGGGAATTGAACCCAGGACCTTCAGCGTAGAAGTCTAACGCGCTAACCTCTAGCCCACGGCCGCCTCTTTTGATTCTTTAGTAAAACTAAATCTCCTAGCTGGAATTTTTCTACTCTGACTGTCCCCTTACTACATAATTCTACTTGCTTTAACCTATTCCGTTCCAACAAATCACGAACGTCTTCCCTTTTTGAGTCTGCTTCTCGGGACTCCTCATTTAACTGATTAATTTCCACTGTCAAAGGATTATTATGCAAGCCTATACCCTTATAGCTAAACACCAATTCAAATGGGGTGCACTTAGTTATTGGTTGTACACTATTATTAAGACTCCAATGTATGTCGAATAATTTCTCGTCCCATAATTTATCCCCTGAGTCGCTCGCAATCTACACTCGTAGACAAACCAGAAAGTATGGTTTTATTCAACCGCTCGATTTGACCATTACCCCTAGGTGTGCCTGCTGCTACCTTCACATGAATAATATCAACATCCTTACAAAATTCCTCAAATATATGCGCAGCAAACGCCGTCCCCCTATCAGTTATAACTCGGTAGGGTTTACCGTAATGTGAAATAAACTTCTTCAAAAATTTCACCGTCTCAAATGCACTAGTGTCTTTCACCGCTTTCAAAACTGTATAGTGTATACTTTGAAAATCCATCTACTAATCCCAATAAAAATTTATTATGGCAGTCCGTTTTTGTAAAAGGACCTAAATGATCTAAGTGAACTGTGTGAAAACAGGTATCACCTTTCGCTAAAGGATGCAATTAGCCTGCCTTTCCTACTGTCGTTTTACTTTTATGATACAAACAACTAAAACATCGATTTATGTATTTCGTGACAAATTCACGCAAATTTGGGAAATACTAGCTTTCTTTTACCTTCGCCAGGGTCTTGTCAATACCCAAATGATTAAAGTTACGATGCGCCTCGCTTACGACATCAAACCTCAAATCGGTCAGAACATATAAACGGAATCTTCCTTTACTCACCCTGTATATTCTTCCGCTGCACATTGTAAAACGTTTGTGGGTATCCGAATCCCCGCTCTCCAAGCCAGCAGTATTTGTTAAAATTTCAGGGTCTGTACGTTGCATGGCAGCAATCCAATCAGTTGTTACGTTAATATGCAAAATAGGCAACCCCTCAACGTTGGTATCTACCCCTTCCTCCACAGGAAACCTACTCAACGTGTCTGCAACCGTATTTATCGAACCTGTGTGGTATTTTTAGACTATTACAGTCAGTCCTAATTACAAAATTAATTTCTATCAAATAAACTCTAAACCTCTCTACTGAACACACTATAGCTAAAGCTTCGAGCTCGTACGAATGATATCGCGACTCCTCCAGCGTCGTTTTTCGGCTAAAATCCCCAATAGGATGTTGTGGATTCTCGTGGTGTCAGCTAATGGTGTGACGAACCACTCGATTAGATTTCGCTGGTTTAAATAATAATATAAATAACACTTGTGGAAAATAAAAATGGACTGTATTTAACAGTCGCACTGAGACCCTATACGTGTACCTGGAGAACCGAGAACGGGGGGGTCAGCGACTGACCCCAGTATTTTAAGTCTCAGTTGTAGTGCTTTCTTAACCTATTCTATGAAAATGTAAGGCGATAGTATATACACAGGTTGAAATGAGTTTAGTAAAGTGTATTTTATCTTCTAATATTTATTTTTACACAGATTGATTACATTTGATGCATGTCCTGATTGTCGTCTGTTGTTCTTCGGCGGTATGCTTTGGGCAAATATACTTTTGGCAATGAGTGCATGCTTTCATATATTTTCTGTCAGCTGATCGCGGACTAACGAAACATCTACCTTTCCTAGGTAGATCTTCAACAGCTCTACGAGTTGCAATTTGCAGTCTTAGTTCTAGTGGAACGTCTCTGCGTGTGTTGAGTATTGTTCCAACAACGGTGATATTATTCTCGAGCAGTTCATCAACAATAGAGAGACAGGTAAATTTCCTATCCATTGTGATGTTTCGTCCCGAATTCTTTAGTTTTGCTGCTGTTACTAACCATTTTACTATTTCTGGGCCACTGTTATAACTTTTAGGTTGATCTTCAACCTTCCCAACATATGGCTCTGCCGCAAAACAGTAATAATTTTCTGAGTCACACAGAATATTTGCCTCAATCCCATATTTTCCAGGTTTAGTAGGAATAAACACACGAAATTTACATCTGCCGTAGAATAAAAAACTTCTTGTCCCTCAGTAGGATCTTCACCTTCCGAATCAGAACTTCCTAAATTAGTATTTACATCGTCCATGTATAAGTCGTCATTATAAAGAGCTTCTTCTACCTCCTTATCTGTCAAGTATGTTCTACTCATGGTGAAATACCTAATATGCACCATAGCAGTAAAATATACGTATTTGTTCTGTGCAAAAATACAAGAACAAGACTCAGTAAACACTAGTCACAATCGGAGTCTATTTCCGAATTGTATTGGTTAGTAGGTACTGCTTGACACCCAGGCCTTCTACAGTTTTCACATAAGTTACAAAACTACAGTATTTTCCGCCTAAATCACACAAAACGGAATACCATCTGACTGCAGCGCTGGCGTACAATATTAACTTGGAGCGCCTCTCCGAGGATTTTATTTTTTTACGCCGATGTTTAGAATTTAATCGTAATCAATTATATATTACCAGATTCAGAGAGTGTCAGGGATAAAAGTCATATATTTTTAGATAAAAATATTCAAAATTACACGAGAACGAGCAAACTAAGTAACCTGGGGTCAGCGGCTGACCCCCCCCTTCTCAGTGCGACTGTTAAAGAAGTACAAACATAAAAATAAGTGGACGCGACTGCCTCCCTGGACTTTCCCATACTGGAAACTGTTCATATCATCTTTATTCAACAGTAG
>JABXWE010004586.1:0-39408 GCA_014611495.1 Limonius californicus | reverse complement strand
ATTAACATTTATGGTAATACAAATCAGAATGCCTTATTGAATCACAATCCTTGTTTGCCAACTTAAGATATTAACAGCTTCCACATGTAAGTTAAATTTAGTATATTTTTTAATAACGTAAAAGAAAGCAATTTATAAACCAACCTAGCTGCAATAATTACACACTTGCTTAGAAATATATATAAAAATATTATTAAAAAAGCAGAACACCCAATCACCATGATCAAAAATGTTTATAGTAGTATATAGTGCCCCTATGAAATTAGGGCCTCCTCCCCTCTCTAAACCATAAAGCCTTAACCTACACGGTCTTTTGCTCAGAATATTACGGTTACGATGGCATCGTGATACTAATCAGTCGCCAGTATTTTATATAACAGGTAATAAACTGTGGTTTTATATCAATTTCACTGAATCGTAATTAAATGTCGAAACCGAAAATTTAAGCCTTCATATTTCTGAAGGGTAAATGTTAACATCAAATTCTTCTTTAAAACGTTTTTAAGTTGACCAAAGTAGTTTAATATACTGAATTGTTTGTCAATGTAAATGAGCCGGTACTTTTTAAATTTAAATTGCTGAAATCTCAGCAATTCAGTTTGAAAATAACACGTGGCTAACACAAATTTTTGGCAAAATCCCGTTGCAACTTTAGATAGAATTCAATCGTGCTCAATTATATTTATTGTTTGTGTAGGGTTTCTAGTCATCTAATTCTAAATTGCATATTATCAATTGTCCCATTGTATGGTAGGAGGAAGATGACTATACAGAATTAGTACAGGAATAATAATTATAAAACAGTCAGCAACTACTGCAGTGTAACTTTGGTAATGAGAAGTATTTCTGCTTTAAATTATCAAAATTACATGCATTTAAAAATATATGTCATATCGTTCAGCTATAATCCTTTGAAAGGACGATATACTTCAACGTATGCTGCAGCAAGGAACACTTCGTCATCCTCATACATTCCTTGCATATCCAACTTGTACCTCCCACTGGGTACGTATGGTGGCAATTTTGTCGAATCCGGTACATAGTTGCAAATGTGTACGCGTCTGTTCTGTTTTTAAATAAAGGATGTATTAGTTATACAAGGTGTTTTCGAAATATACGCAAAAATCAGTGATATGTTGCGATAAGGAGACACAAGCGGAATACAAAAACTTGGATTAAAAAGGAATTGCAATTTCCTATTACATATAGACCGAACATTTAGTAACATGTGATCAAAAATGTTTCTAATTAGGGAGCGCTATGAAAATCGTTTGCGTGTCTGTGATTAAGCTATAAACAAATGCCAATGTAAATAACTATCATATAATAATTTTATAATAATAATTTATTGATCTGTCAAAATCTGCTTAATTTGGCTATTGTAATTCGTTCGTTGTTTGTTAACTTCTTAAAATGCGTTTTAATGCGTCCACACGTTTTGAGGTTAAGTTCACTTTGCCTGTGTTCACATTCGAAGAACTAAGGACAATGTACTGCCGGTACGTGACATGACAGCTACAGCATGCCTTATAGTACTTATAGCCAACCCTAATTTGAAAACGCTTTTATCGCTCGTTATAATAAAGGAAGAAAATAGAAGATATAGAGAAAGTAACTTCGTAACTTATTATACAGAGTAGAATAGGAAGAACAAAATGGGGTATAGTAAATATACCGAAATCGAGCTCAGCGATTATTACCAAGGTAGGTTTAGGCTAGAACGATCAACTGTAGACGCCAGATAATACAGAAGGCATTTGTATATGAGTATATGACATATAAATGGACGTTCTATTGTAGCGATTTCTAGAAAGCTTTCGAGAGTGTGGGGAAGGCACAACTTGGAAAGGAATGCTGAATATGAACATACCAGAGAACATATTAAAGCTAGCACCAATGACCATACAAAAATCGAAAGCAAGAGTCTGAGATGCAGGAGCGTTCACAAAAAGCTTGCTAGTAAACTAAGGGGAGACTCAAGAAGGTGTATTTAAAAACATTTTGTTTAACATAACGCTTGAAATCGTAATTAGAAAAACTAATATTTATGGGACTATCGTGAACAAAGAAAGCCAGATAATAGGTTACGCGGATAATCTACTAATCATTTCAAGCAACAAGAAACAAATGGAAGAAATATTAGGAATAATCACGGAAGAAGCGCAAACGGAAAGCTCTCAAGATAACCGAAATGAAAACTAAGTACATGAAGTGTAGTAGGATGAAAAACGAACGGAAAAATTTGTGAAAATAGGAAGATATAAATTTGCTTATGATATACTTGGGGCAACAAGTAAATCACATGAATGGAAAGAATCACGATATAAGACAGAGAATACAAACAAATTACATCACATTTACAAACGGCTTCTGAAAACAGAAACATCAACAAAGAAACCAATATGAGGATATATAAAGGAATTATAAGGGCAGCAATTATATACTCAGTCAATTAAATCAATATCAGATGATAACCCCAGAGTAAAGCCAAATAGAAAGTGGAAAGGTAAAGCGTTGAAAGACAGGAGATATAAGCACCGCTTTCTAAAGTTAGTATTTGGATGGAAGTCGCAAGGCTGTGTTAAACAGTACGAATAATCTTCGGGCCAACGACAGTTAGTGATAATAAATATAGCAACGAAATAAATCCCGAGCTACTAGAAGAATGCAAGAAGAAGATCTAGTAAAGCAAATAAAGGTACAACGATTTAGACAGCTAGGCCACATAGTGCGTTCTGAGGACATCAGAACCATTAGAGCAATAGCCGAATGGAAACCTACAGAAAGTAGTCCCATAGCAAGGCTAATAGGAAACGGAAAGATTAAGTGCTGGAAGACCTGAGGAAAATGGAAATTGACAAATATTACAACAAAGTTCATGAACGAAAAGAACCTAAAGAAATATGTAAAAACGCTATATCGGACAGAAACAGAGCAATAAATAGAAGTATAAAAAATAATCCACGCTAATAAAAAGGATAAACCGAGCTCAATAGAGCGGCTACGATGGCAGGATGGAATGGAAGCCAATTGTTATTATATGTGGGCATTGTGTAATAATGACATATCAGGTAGCAACAATTTATATACCTTTATCATGGCACAGTCTGTAAAGTTTCCGCATTTGAAATATTCACGAGCTCCCCCAATATCATTTTCTACAGCCCTACAAAAGTTCATCTGGAAACGCAATGGAAATAGACGATATTCATTACTTGCAAATTTATACATCTGGTATACTGTCTAAAACAGGCCACATATTAATTCAATACAACGGTGAAGCAACAGATCCCAAAATTCACGTTACCTCCAGTTTCTTGCCCATGTTCAAGTTGGCGGTGTAAGTTGTGTTCCAAGCAGGGGTTGTGCGATTAAATTTAAAAGCAACCATTTTCATTTCTTTGGAGTAGCGGTGATTAAAGCGAATTACTTCCACCCATTCAAACTTTACAATATACTCATTTTGGAAGAACTAAATAGGAATTATTTAGTATTTTAACCGACATCGATGTTCATTACTTACTTTAAAATTGTTTGGTATTTCTTTGGTTGACATACCGAACATAAGCAGAAAACAACCAAATATAAACAACCGCAATGCCATCATGGGAATAATATGAAGGCCCACAGATTAATGCCGGCCTGTGTTGATGGTGCTCACTAACCTACAATCGGTTCCAGTACATTACTTCTAATAATTTCAAAAGCATGATAAGAATAGTAGATACGGCAATTGTACAAAATAACTAAATATTTTGCATACCCATTACGTTTCCACAAATAGATATCATCTATAGTAGACAATGGCAGATTGTCGGATCAACCAACATTTTAAAATGTATGAGTAATAACTCTGTAACCAAATCAGCATAAATGAAATACAGCACAAGTAAAGCTGCATAACCATAACGCCTTCTTTTAAATACGATGAAATATACTATTTTCAAGAGTTTATATAAAAATAATATAATAAGTGATCTTTCAAAATTGTATATTCTACGGGATGTTTCTAAATATGTGCAAAAAACTTTAGCCACGCATAGTTGAGATTATTTAACTCCTAAATCACCTAATATTTTTTTATTCAACGCCGTTACGGTTATATAGCTCGTCAAATTTTTTTACATCAAATCACTAGAATGTAAAAAACTCTTGAGTTTTGTGTACGATTGTGATAAACTTCGTTGTTTTTTTGTTTGTTATTACACACTCGTTTGCTTTGTAATTGAATGTTTGTGTTGACACATTTTAATAAATCGGCACTTTGAAATATGGCATAATTGAAATGTTCTTCTGTGAGAATATTTTCTGAATTTGCTGCTATAATTTCTTTAATATTGTCAGTGAATTTTGGGAATGGACCCAATTTGAATCCTTTATTTAGAAATGTTACTTCCTCGTCATTAAATTCTAGATTCGACAAATTTAGGAAACGAGGATAGAAATTTATGCTGGTATTAGGTTCTGTATAATTTCAACCTTCACGCGTGTTTTGTTCTAATCTTAAAAGTTTGTGTTTCAGTATTGCGTATTTTCTAAATTTTAATTTGCTAACAATAAAACAGTACACTAAGAAGTTTGCAAATTAACGCGACCGTTCTTTAAGGTCTTTTGCAAAAAACAAATAAATAAAACTGGGAGTGTATGATAAATGAGTGCTCTTTACGTGCGACGTTTCTAGAGATACGCTAATAATGCTGGCGTGATTCGCCGGAAGTATTTGTTTTAGTTGGCATTCAAATTGATAAACTTTTGAAAACCCCTTACCACCACGATATTTAGAAAATCTAAATACGTATTTCTGCAAATGAGTTGCCGTCTTCAGTAGGAACTTGAAATAACTAAAGTAACTTGACTGAGGAATACTTCTGGTGATAAGTCCTGCGTCAAGTCAACAACCGAAGTCCAACCTCTATAACGACTCTCATGGTGTTAGTATGACATTCGGGAACGACTATGAACGCCGCTAGCACGAGGCGCCGTGTTGACACAGTCTTGCCACTTCCATCCAGGTACTAGCCTAAGAGAGCGATGCTTATCTCTCCTGTCTTCCAATGCTTCATCTTTCCATCTTCTATTTGGCTTTACTCTGGGGCTACTTTCGGTTATTGCTTTAATTCGTTGCGCTGTATTTCACTAACTTTAGTTGGTTCTGTGATTATTTGTACTATTTTTTTATGTATTCTCATTTTGATGTTTTGGCTGATTTTTCCGTCTTTTAGAAACTTTTTGCGTGATATAGTTTGTTTCCTGTACGTATTCCCAGTCCCATATTGTAGTTCCTTTCATTTACTTGATTTTCCAAAGTATATGAATGTCTGTACCTCATCAATTTCATATCTTCCTATTTTCACATATGTTTCCTTCCATCTTTCTTCGTGCTACACTTCATGTTCTTAGTTTTCATTTTAATTATCTTGAGAGCCTTTCGTTTGCGCTTCTTCTGTGATTATTCCTAATATTTCTTCCATTTTCTTCTTGCCACTTGATATTATTTAAAAACTGTCCGCGTAGGCTATTATCTGGCATTCTTTGTTTGCGATTGTCCCACAACTTGTTCTACACCACATAAACAAAAAGAAAGCTTCCAAGTCAGTTTAATAATGCCAATATTGCACTTATTAACTCCTAAATATTGATAATGTCTCTAAACATATACTTTTTTAAATAATTTACTTCTACCAAGTCAAGACAAGTTGAATTACGAGAAGTTGCAATCGAATGTTTGGTTAATTGTTCTAAAAATTCATGCAAACATACCATAGCAACTGATTACACAGATTAACATATCATAATTGACCCAGTCGAACGATATTCTTAGATACCCAGCGGCATTTACATTATAATGTAAAACGAGGTTGGAGATGTATAAATTGATCTACTTAGTTTGAAAACAATGTTGATTATCATGAATTGCATTATAATAAAAGATTACAATTTGTATAAAAGATACAGCTTTTTGTAACCGTTACAAGTCAACATGTACTTGATGTAGCGACTGTGATTCTATTTGTAAGTCGGTAAATGTATTCAATTCTAGAGACCAAGTGTGCTTTGCGACGGCTTCCCCGCTCTTGTGGTAGCTCAGAGCCAGAATCCTTATTTAAGACTAAAGAAACGAAATAAACTTTCCAATGGTAGTGGATTAAACAATTTATTATTATATTTGCATGAGTTAATAATATACAGATATACATATACACCCTATATATAATGTACGTATTTATTACTGGAAATGATTAAAATGAACTATTTACAATTAAATAAACGAACTTTAATTTGAACATAAATGCAGGAATTATTTACAATCAAATAAATGAAACTTTAATTTTCACATAATTTGCTTACCAAATTCAATATCTTACTTATCTATATAACCGGCTGAAAATAATGTAAAGATTAACAGGTCAAAACACTTCATACAGGAATTATTAGTACCATTTCATTAAATCACATAACGGAATTTATTATACCCGTGGGGTAGGCAACCTAAATTGCCTGCAACAAAATCTAGGGAATTTGACAATTTTTAAAAACAGCACGTGCAAATAAGTCAGGTTAGTTTAGCACGCAGTGTTTGCTGTAAGAAATTAGCGTAATTAGTGGTGTGCGTATATTCGACATTTATGAGTGCGGTTCACGGCTGTCAGGGCCAGCGATCCTCTCGTCCTCGGCCGGTCAAATCTATAAAGTTCGGGGTTTCGGGAAATTACACTTACGAATTATATTCGGGAGTTCTTGGAAATTTTCCCTTGCAGGTGCTCAGCTGGTCTAAACAAATAGTGCAATCAGGTAAGCTTATTTTACCTAATATACTCTCGTAGTTAATCCTCGGGTTTCTGTAATAAATTAGGCAAATATAGGATGTTACGTGAAAATTTGGGAAACGTGGGAAACGGTTATTAAAAGGATTCCTTTATAGCGTAAGGCTAAAAAAAAACTCTGCGTATAAATCCGCTAGCTCGGTTGAACAAGGGCAAATAACCCCTAAACCACTGAGAAGCGAATTATACTTGTAATAATATTCTCTGAAATTTAAGTGTTTAATACGAACAGGGCATGACCCAAATTCTTATTTCACACCAAATTTTGCAACGGATCTTATATACAGCTTAAGTCACCGGGAGATGACCCGAATGATTTACGCTCGGTATATATATTCCCACTCGCTGAACACAAATCGCAGCTCGAATTAGAACAAGGGCAATGACCCCTAACCAACCGAACCAACGAATGTTACACGGACAGGCTTGACTTAGAAAACAAACTGAAGTTAACTAGGATTAATAAAATTTTACTTTAATTGGACTGGGTTTCAGGTAACAGATAAAATTAAACGGCGTCGGATTGAATCTTGGTTGAAGTGTTGCCTCGATTCGCTCTTGGACTCAAGTTGCTGGTTCTGGAGCTGGGGTTTGTATTTATACCTTCCATTCCTAGTCTAAAATGTTTGTTAATAATTTTTGTTGGCGGGGAGATCTACTGACGGTACAAATGAAAGTGGGAGACAAATACAAATCCTGAATGCCAGCGACACTCGCGCCTTTATGTCGCACTACGCGGTCACACAATTTAATTTAAAAATTTATAATACCACGCACTTAAACACTTCGTTACAGCTTAACAGCGTAAAATAATCTGAAAACCATTTGCGTATTAATAAGGATTGAAATTTCTGTCGTTATTTTATAAACTTTCCACACCTTCCGCTGTTAATGCTTAAAAATTCACGAAAATGTCATTATTGCTTCACACTCTGTTTTATTAACATTTATGGTAATACAGATCAGAATGACTTATTGAATCGCCATCCTTATTCACCAGCTAAATGTATTAACAGCTTCCACATGTAAGTTAAATTTAGTATATATTCTAATAACATAAAGAAAAGCAGGAAAGCTCCAATAATTACACAATGCTTGGGAACATTAATAAAATTATTATTAAACAAGCGGAATACCTAAATACCATAACCTAAAATATCTACACTATTATGCAGTGCGCCTATGAAATTAGGGCCTCCTCCCTCGTTAAACCATATATACTAAAACTACACGGTATTTTGCTCAAAATATTACAGTGACAATGGCATCGATAGTAATCAGTCGCCAGTATTTTAAATAACACCTGTAAAAAACTATACTTTGTTATCAGTTTCATTCAACCGTATTTATATGTCGAAACCGATAATTTGAACTTAACCCTTAATCTTTTTGAAGGGTAAATGTTACCATCTATTTTCTTTTTTAAACGTTTTTAAGTTGACCAAAGTGAATTATTTGTCAAAGTAAATACTTAGCCGGTAGCTTTTAAATTTAAACTGTTGAAATATCAGCAATTCAGTTTTAAGATAACACGTGCCTAACACAAATTTCTTGGTAAAGGCCCGTTGCAACTTTAGATAGAATTCAATTCTGCCCAATTATAATTATTGTTCGTGTAGGGTTCCTAGTCACCTTGTTCTAGATTGTATATTATAAATGTTGTATGGTAGGAGGGAGATTACGTTATAGAATTAGTGCAGGTATAATAATTGTAAAACATTCAGCTCCTACTGCAGTATAACTTTGGTAATGAGAACTATTTATGCTTTAAATTATAAAAATTACATGCATTTAATAAATATGCCTCAGAACGTTCAGCTAGAATCCTTTGAAAGGACGATATATTTCAATGTATGCTGAAGCAAGGAATACCTCGTCATCCTGATACATTCCTTGCATATCCAACTTGTACCTACCACTGGGTATGTATGGTGGAAATTTGGTCGAATCCGGTACAAAGTTGCAAATGTGTACGCGTCTGTTCTGTTTGTAAATAAAGGGTGTATTAGTTGTACATGGCGCTTTCGAAATATATACAAAAATCAGTGACATGTTGCGATAAGGAGACACAAGCGGATTATACAAACGTGGATTAAGAAGGAATTGCAATTTCTGATTACATATAGGCCGAACACTTAGTTACATGTGACCAACAAGTTTTCAAATTAGGGTGACCGATGAAAATGTTTTGCATGTCTGTGATTAAACTATAAACAAATGTTAAATTAAACAACTGACAAATTAAAATAATTTACTTTTTCCGGCGCCGGCAGCTCGGATAAGTTGGCCGTATGTCTTTCACGCAGCTGTCACGGGTTCGAATCCGGATGCCGAGGTCGGTGGTTTTTTTCTGAGCGATAAAAAACGCTAAAACGGCCCTTCTTCTCGAATAGGAAGTAAAATCGTAGGCGCCGTATCCAAGTGTTGTTGGGCACGTCAAAAGAACCCTCAAACAGGCTAAATTTCCAGGTGTAGCAGGATCGCTCCCTGGCGTCGGTGGTTAGCCATAGTAGCAGAAATAGGCCGACGTCAAATAAAAACAACCATACAAACAAAATAATTTACTAAGCTGTCAAAATCTGTTTAATCTGGTTGTTCCAATTTGTTTGTTGTTTGTTCACTTTTTAAAATGCGTTTCATTGCCATGAGATACGCTTTGAGGTTAAGTTTACTCTGGTTATGTTTACATTCAAAAACACAAGCACAAAGTACGGCCGATATCTAACATGACAGCTATGGCATGCTTTGTAGCACTCACAGCCAAATCTAATTTGAAAACTTTTTGATCGCTCGTTGTAATAAAGATAAAAAATAGAAGATATAGAGAAAGCACTTTCGTAACTAATTGTACAAAACAGAACAGGAAGAACAAAATGGAGAATAGAACAAGAGGAAATAGCAACAGAAGAGCTCATATATAAACAAAATCAAGAAATGATAAAATGCGGTGGGAAAACTCACCATCAAAAAATCTACGAGATAATAATAGAGATATGGAAGACAGAAGAACTGCCGAAAGAATGGAGATGCCGAGTTTTTGTTTCAATTATAAATAACGGACTTCAAGCAATTTGTGATAACTACCGGAGTATTACATTGCCGAGTGTCGTGTACAAACTATTTGCAGCCCTAATACAAGTACGCTTAAGTAAACACACAGAACACGAGCTAGGTGATTATTATCTGGGTGGGTTCAGGCCAGAACGATCAACTGTAGACGCCAGATAATACAGAAGGCATTTGAATATGACATAGAAATGCATGTTCTGTTTCTAGATTTCCAGAAAGCTTTCGCTACCGTGAGGAGGAAAAAACTACTGGATACCATGCTGAATATAAACATACCAGAGAAAAATATTAAAACTAGCACAAATGACAATACAGAAATCGGAAACAATAGTCTGAATCCCAGGAGTTTTCACGAAAAGGTTGCTAGTAAACTAAGGGCTGCCCCAAGGAGATGCATTATGAAACACTTTGTTTAACATAACGCTTGAAAGCGTAATTAGAAAAACTAGTATTTGTCCGACAATCGCGAACAGCGAAAGCGAGGTAATAGCCTACCCGGACAGTTTTTATAATAATATCAAGTAGTAAGAAGAAAATGGAAGAAATACTAGGAATAATCACGAAAGAAGCTCGAAGGAAAGACTATCAAGATAATTGAAATGAAAGCTAAATCCATGAAGTGTAGTAGGAAGAAGAACGGAAGGAAAAAATATGTGAAAATAGGAAGATATGAATTTCCTTATAATGTACTTGGGACAACAAATCAATCACATAAACGAAAAGTACCACGATATAGCGCAGAGAATACAAACAAACTACATCGCATTTAGAAACGTTTTTTGAAAGCTAGAAAATCAGCTAAAAAACCAAAATTAGAATATATGAAGAAATCATACGGCTAGCAATTACATACTTAGAGAAAACAATGACTTTAATAAAGAAGAACGAAGAACAGCCGACAATTTTTGAACATAAAGTAGTACGAATAATCTTAGAGGAAACGAAGGTGACTGATAATAAATATGGGAAAGAACTGAACCACAAGCTACTAGAAGGAATGTAAGAAGAAGATATAGTAAAAGAAATAAAGGCTCAACGAATTAGATAGCTAGAACACACAATGCGAACTGAAGACGCCAGCACCATTAAAGCAATAACCGAATGGAAACCAACAGGAAGAAGCCTCAGAGCAAGGCCAAATAGGAGATGGAAAGATTAAGTGCCGGAAGACTTGCGTAAAATAAAAATTAACAAAAGGTACTACAAAGTTCAAGACCGAAAACAACGAAAAGAAATATGTAAAAAAGCTAAATCGCACAAAAAAAAACAAGAGGTAGAAGTATAAGAAATAATCCACCCTAATAAAATGGATATGCAAAGCTCAGCGAAGCGGCTACGATTCCAGAATGGAATGAACATCAATTGATATTATAGGCGGGCATTGTGTATTAGTGAAATATCAAATAGCAACAACTTATATACCTTTATCATGGCACAGTCTGTAAAATTGCCACATGTGAAAGATTCACGAGCTCCCACAATATCATTTTCTATTACTGTACAAAAATTCATCTGGAAGCGCAATGGAAATAGACGATATTCATTACTTGAAAACTTGTACATCTGATATACCATCTAAAACAGAGAATATATTAATTCAATATAACGGCGATCAGATGCTACCTAAAAATTCACGTTACCTCCAGTTTCTTGCCCATGTTCCAGTTCGTGGTGTAAGTTACGTTACAAGCAGTGGTTGTGCGATTAAATTTAAAAGCAACCATTTTGAATTGTTTGCAGGAGCGGTGATTAAAGCGAATTACTTCGACCCATTCAAACTTAACAATATACTCAGTTTGGTGGAACTAAATAGAAATTATTTAGTAAATCAACCGACACCGCTGTATATTACTTACTTTAAAATTGTTTGGGATTTCTTTGGTTAACATACCAAATATAAACAGAAAACAACTAAATATAAACAACCGTGATGCCATCATGGGAATAATATGAAGGCCCAGAGATTAATGCCGATCGGTGTTGCTGCTCACTAACCTATGGGTACGCACACAAAGAAAGCAGGTTGCCTGCTTACTGGCAGTCGGCGCCTATAAGCGCCAATAATTAAGGGTGCTTTTAAATGTTCCCGCACATAGACAAAGCAGGTAGGAACTTGTTGCAAACGCCGATCGGCACCGAGTATTTACCGGAATGAATTTTTACTTCTTGGTCGCTTGTTGTCGGCGTCAAACGTGCTCTTGCAAATGAGGAACTATCTGTGATTATGGAGCCAGGCTAATGAAACAGATATTGAGGTTTCCAATAACAATACAGATTTAGACAAGATACATTCAGTCTTTCTTCTGGAAGGATTGGCTGCTTGTGCCAATTACACCACGGAATAAATGGTGATATTCATCATAAACTTTTCATTCTCGATTTACTGGATGTATCCCTTGCTTCGTTCGTTGCTTCTTTACAAATATATTTTCCACTAACACAAAATCTTCCTCTGAAGATGAACTAGACATCTCGGTCAAATAAAAGTTGCTTTTAAACTGGCAAATAACCCGCGTTTATTGTGTACGCTTGCGATGACTAATAAGCGCCGGTTTTCGGCGCTGAAAGTAGGCGCTGAGTAACCTGCTTTCTCTGTGTTCGTACCTTATGATCGGTTCCGGTACATTAGCTGTTATAGCAACAGTAAATAATTTCAAAAGCATGATTACAAAATAACTAAATAATGTGCATACCCATTACGTTTCCACAAATACAGATTATCTATAGTAGACAATAGCAGATTGACGGATCAACAAAATTTTTTAAAATTATGTGTAATGACTCGGCCTAAATTAAATACAACAGAAGTAATGCTACATAACCATAACGCCGTCGTTTAAATACGATGAAATACGTATATTGTTTTCAAGAGTTTAGATAAAAAACTAATACAATGCTGATCTTTCAAATTATTTAACCCCAAAATCACTTAATATTTTTTTTTGGACGCCTTTGCGGTTACATGGCGCGTCAAATTTTTTTACAACAAATCACTAAAATGTTAAAAACTCTTGTGTATTATGTCCGATTGTGATAAACTTCATTGTTTTGGAAAGCTAACAGTCCAAGCTTAATTTGCAGTCAAAAAATCTACAGTTGTAGGGAAGGTGGTTAAAATCTGGCCTAGAAATAGCTATATATAATTTCCCATATATCATTTTAGTTGTTCTGGAGATATTCAAATAGGATACAGCAACCGTAACTAACACTATGTTGTATCCGATGGTTTTACTTTCAGGTAAATTTCCAATTTCATGACAATTTTGTTTATCACAAGTCAGACACGTCACTTATTGAAACTTCTGACGTCATTATAATATGTTACACTTAAAAAAATTGCAGGTTAATTTTAATTTGCAATCCTAAATTGTTATATTACTTCATGCTTTAATTTTGTAAATACTTGCAGTTGGGTAGATATGTTGGGAGATGGAACAATTGCAAATCATCCACGGAAAACATTGTTAATCAATTAACTTTTAGGGGGATAAGGACAGGGGCTAGGTAACCCACCGTATTAAGTAAAATTACCAATAAAAATAATATACTTTTGTCCAATATTACGCTCGCAAAAATTAGTTTGAAATTATGCTTGATTTTTGTTTATAATGCGTCATGGTAGAGCAAGACACGTACCGATTTATTTTTTAACAAGTGTGTCTCGTATGTTTGTTACCAGGCAATTTGTCAATTTTAATTAACTGAATTATAATATTATAATATATTGGTCGTAGTGACCACTCATAGCACTCATTACGTCGTAATCGTAACCATTTTGAGGAAAATACATATGGGTAGGCAACTTTCTCAACATCACTAAACACAATGGGCATATCTCAGTTCGACATCTGGGCAGGCCACAAATCCCCATAAATCGAAGTAACTGTTCGACCACCAGTTTCGATCGTAGGGATGAGCATAGGGTAGAAGTATAAGTAAATAGAAAATTAGATAATAAAATCATAACAGGTTAACAGGTTTTTATTAGGCAATAATAACAAAAATAATTTAGATATTAATTGGTAGCCAAATAATTATAAAAAATAGGTTTAACCAATAAGTATCTGGATGGTAGTTTCTTATCGTATTCATCTATTTGTCTTTTTTTTCCATCATTCATACTACCGTTCCCCCCCGGAACCGCTTTCGCATTACTTCAGGGGGGTGCGGGCGTCCCTTACATACTAAACATTCATGCAACATGCACCCTAAACTTAACTAACTGAAATGCGGTCGCCCCAGCGGGGATTCGAAACCACGCCGGAACAAGCGCAATTCAGTGTGACCTCGAGTGGCAACGCGTTTCTGCGCTAGACCACCGAGATCCCTCATCTATTTGTCTTAGTATAAAATTAGTTTAAAACTTTCGACAATTGATATTTCTAATTTTTTAAAATATTATTTATATTGCTAAATAATTTAAAAATTGAGCAGAACATTCGCAAATGTAAGTGTTCGGGTGGGTCGCCTAAAAGGCCACGTCAAATCGAAAATGAACAGATTCACACGCATTAGTAGTTACGGAAAACGACAAACCCCAGCTCAACTTCTAGGGGCAAATAAAGCCGTCTCATTTTGAATTTGAATTTTTTGTACCAACTCTGCGATAAATGAAATCTGCAACCGGTAATTGTGGCATTTGACCATACCAATTGTCAAGCGTTGTGAATCGCTAATAAAACGCCAATACCAATTTAACTTGGTTAAAAATTAAAACCTAACTGATTACTGTTTTCTACCAGTTATTGTTGTAAAAACATTAACGTGTGTTTCAGTTTTCTTGGGACACACCGTATGAACTGTACCGATCAGGTCAAATAAATATCTTTAATTTCCTATTGACGGCACCTCCTCGAATCTACTAGTTCTGGTAGTAAGCAAGCTTCTCCATATATGTTATGAGAGCTTGCATCGCTTTGTAAATATCTACGAAAAATTTGTTTAAATATTATTGATGCGCATCAAAAATAAGGAAAATGATTATAGTATTTGGAAAATATAGGAAGAATATTCATTCGTTCAGCTACAATTTATATTTCGTTCTAACCAATTCAGAGTTATTTAAACTATCTTTTATGTATTAATATCATGTGGACGTTTTAAGCAACCAGTGCAGACTGTGAGCGTGATTTACATTATTAATACTATTAAAATGAAGAATCGAAATAAATTGCAAATAGATCATTTCGTTGATTTAAATTACTGGCGCATCAATAAGTAAAAATGGAGTTTTCAAAGTATGGACTTTCATAAGAGGCATAAGAGAAAAATATTGCACAAAATCGTTTTGTTTAAAAATGTTTTGCTCAAGCGCACTTCTGCAGGGCGCAGCTATAAGAAAGATTAAAAGGAACTGTTTGTCGCATATTAAAAATGCCTTTACGATTGGCAATTAGAAAATTTTTGTCGAATTTAACGCTGTAATGCTACTTATGCAATAATCATAATCAGCATCAAGTCTACTAAAATAGGTTTGTGTATATCCATCTGTTTCTGTCACACGTGGTTTACTTTTCTTTCCTTCTATCTCATTGCTGTTACATCAAATCATTCAATTTAAAGTTATCCTTAGTGGCCTGTGGAATTAAAAATCATGTTTGAACTAGATACATGTGTTATCTATTATTTGTTTTGTATGTTGTCAACATTAAATTTAATGAATCTAGCTCAGACATGATTTTTGTCTTTAAATTTGATTACTTGTTATTTAATTATGGGCCCATCGGTGTATGCGGAATTAGTAAAGACTCCAGTTCGGCAGCTTACTCGTAATCCCAGAAAATAGAATAGCCAGGTAAAATTCCTCAGGCGACAAATATAAATAAATAGATAAGAGGGACATAAGCTGTTGTCGTCATCGTGCATTGCGATTCTGAAAAAGGATTGTAATGGGGTAGGTGTTATGAGTTGCCTACATTAATTTCTAAAAGGCGCAAACAAGAATCCGTCAGCTTTCCTAAGGGGCATTTTTAACATTTTTAATAAAAGGATGTTCGTCTCCCAAAAACCACAAAAAAACGCCTCAACCTAAAACTGAGGAGCAGGAAAAACTCAAGAAATCTACCCCGCCGATCAAATAAGGCGAATATAATTTTGTAAAGATGTAATGTAAAAATCAAATAATTATCTAGATTTTTAAGGAACGTTCTTTTTACGGACGAATCAACCTTTCCAATAAATGGACGACATAATCCTTCAATTGCTCGTTGCTGGCCGTGACATAACCCACGACATTATAATTGGGGTACCCAATTGCTCCTTTTTTGTCAAAGGAAATCTGAATGGCCAAAAATATCTCAACCTTCTTCAAAACCAAGTAATTCCAGCTTTGCCTCAAACACCAGGAGTCCAATTTGACGAAATTTGATTACAACGGGATGGATGTCTTGCCCATAATAGTAGTACGTGAATAATATTCAAACAATATTTTTCCCAATCGTGTAATTGCAACACATGTACAGTCTTGTGGGTACCACGATTTCCCGACTTATCTCCTCAAGATTTCTTTCTGGGGGTTTTATGGTTTCATAAAAGACAGGGCAAGAACGTTGAACGAACTGCAAATCAAAATACAAGAAGCGTTTGCTACAGTTACTCCTGAAATGCTTCGTAATATGAGAACTGGATTTTCCAATCGGTTGGGCTACTGTTTGGCAGAAAGAGGAAATTTGTTCAAATTTTTATTATAAAGGATTATGTTGAAATTGTATTCGTTTGGATATTACCGAATACTTGTTTTAGTTCAGCGTCATTATTTATCCATTTAATGCACTCCGTGTTTTAAGACTTTGGCAGAGCCTGATTTTTAAATACTTTAATTTTCTTGGTACTCCTCTGGTTTACTTTTAGTTAGTTAGACTGTTTGTAAAATTATAACACATTTATTACAACGTTGTTGATTACGAGTACCTAGGTTAAATAAATAATAGCGATGCCTTTATTTTCCTTATCATTAATTGACTTGACAGTAGCGTTGTTGTTGTTATTTTTTGTTTATACAGAGCGAGATCTTGGTCATGCGGATCTACCTGGCATCTCTTAGCACTCAGATCATGTGGCTCACTGTACCCTCATACTAAGGCAGTAACTGTACTTTTACTTTTTTAAAAACAAGGTGCATAGTGTAAAGGCATGACTGTCGTGCATGTCCATGTGTTCCTAGTAGCCGCCACCAATCTGTATACGCTGTGTGAAAAAGGAATTGCAAACCCTTCCCAAAAAGTTTTTCATTCTACCCACTTTAAGCAGAAATGAGTCGTTTTAACAATGCTGTGTTAGGGTCGACCTTAATGAGGGACGAATAAAAGTTATTGATATGCAACAGATAACAAAACACAGACTTCCTGTTCTGTCTGGAGGTCCTCCAGTGCCTTGCCCCTGGATTGGGATTCGAACACGATGCGGATGTTCATCAGCCGGTTAGCTGCTGTGGCCGCAGCCATTCGTAATCATACAGTAATTACTACAATTATGCATATCTTCTGGTGCACCAATCCTCCAGAGGGACCTCTTCAACTGGACTATGTCCAGCCAGACACTCTGTTATTCACAAGTACTTCCCCTCAGCTCCACTTGCGAAGAATAGAGTATAATTAACGACCTCTCCCCCAAGTATAAGTCAGCCGATGTCCTCCTGGTATAGTAATAATAATAATTCAAACTTGACGCCTTCACGAGGCTACCTCTACCAACTGACTACCTCCTCCTTTCATTGCCAGGGGAATAATGATTAACCACGCCAAACACATTATCTACTCATACAGCGACTTATATGCACTACGCTACTGCTTCCAGTAACTACTTACAAAGAAACACACCAATCTTGTATAACAACAATAATATAACCCAGTGCATTTAAACCACATATAATAAGATGTAGATAAAACATAACCATTTTGGTAAACATATATGACAGTTCATGGGATATAAACCATAAACAATAATAAGTAGATAGGGAAAGGATAATCGTATCGCAATGACTTAGTAGGATCGCAAACGCTACTAATTAGTTATTACGTCAAAGATATGCAAGTTTGCGCGTAGCTACCAACAACACTGCCCCCCGTAAACTGCCGTTCCTCACGTTCCTTAAGACTCTGCCACTTCTTGTTTTTCCCACGCATTCCAGGAAACACTTGCCTACACGGCATTACCTTCAAACCGACATAATCCATCCCAACTGTTATAGAACCGACAGAAGCTACGTATATTTTAATAAATATTAATTTTTTTAGCGTGCATTTAGATAATATTCACAGTAGGCAAAAACGGTTGCGTAAAACTTTATAGCAGCTTTGATGTTCTTTTAACAACACATTATGTGTAGGTAGTAATATAAAATATTGCCAGCTTCGGAGGAGTAGTGGTTGGCGCACTTGCTTTTATATCCAAAGGACGTGAGTTGGAATTCGGACGAGGTCGGTGAGATGTTTTGGAGGGGAAAAATCTGAAAGTGTGCCTTCTGTGGAATGATAGAGGTAAAGCTGTAGGTCCCGTGCCACTGCGAAAAATCACTATTGAGTTGGAACTACTCCAGATTGGCAAACTTTATAATTAGGCTGTACAATAAGCCAAGAGCTTCAGTGCGTAGAGATACTTAGAAATCCGCGTCCTAGATCTCGCCCAGTCAAAAGAAATAAACAAGATAGAATGTTTCAAATAGTCGGATACAGATATATTTTGCAATACTAAAGTGTTGGGATGTTTAAAATTTAAATTTCATAGATTTTGCAATTGAAAATATATGTAGTGACAAGGTAGAATTGGAAGCCCTCCCCGGCAAACATTTTATTTAATCCGCTTTATGCAGAAACGAGAAATAATTTAATATTATTTATAAATTATTTAAACTTTTTAATATACAATACATTATAAGTAAGATATAGCGTTGCAAACTTCGCCGTTACTGGTCCCAAGCCAGGATGAGAAAAGAGGAGGGGGAGGAGTGAGGAGTTCAAAACCAGGGTTTAGCTGGCCCGGCTGATAGCACCCTGTAAGGGCTCCTACCTAGGATTACAAGTGAAGATGATCAACGGTTCTATGGCGGAAGAGCAGTTTAACGACAAAGGAAGCGAATGAACCAATTTCCAAAGGGAAAATATATCTCTTAGTTACGGATTAGCAGTCTATCAAGAGGAAAAGCACCCCAAAATGAAATCTCCTGCTTCTCCGGGTGGGGCGGTTGGGGTGATGGGTTGGCTACTCATGACCCGGAAAACAGTTATTCTGTTAAAAAGTCTAGACATAGCCTCGGAATGTTGGATAGATCAACCGCGAATGCGCGAAAAAGGATTATGAATTACGGAACTTGAAATGTCCAAGATATCAGTGGAAAAATAGAAGATGTAGTCTCGGCAACTGAAAAGATAATAATGGACGTGGTCGTGTTAACAGAAACAAAGAAGAAGGGAAATGAAACTGAAATGATAGAAAACTATGTAGATCTGTTCATTGCAGTAGAAAAAGATCAACGTGCGAAAAGAGGAGTCTCCATTAAAGAAGAAATTTAAGAGGAAAATTTTAGACTGGGAACAAATAAATGAAAACATGATAAAAGTAAACATACAACGATTAGGAAGGAAGGTAATTGTAGTTGGTGTTTATCCGTCTTCAAATTATGAGTACGTAGCTATTAAAGGTAAATTTTTTGAAAAAATTCACTGTGTTATAGCAGAAATTAGAGTAAAGAAGGAAAATAAAATACTAAGAGACCTAAACAGCCGCATAGGAACTAAAATAAATGATTCAGTAATTGGGCCATATGGAGAGCCAAACATAAATGACAACGAAGAACACTTGATAGACGTATGTGAATATAATGAAATGAGTATTACAAATAAGTTCTACAAACGTAGAGATATTCACACGTACATATGGGAACAACATCCTAAACAATTAAATATGTTACAGTACAAAGTACAGAGAGGTATAAGGTAATAAAATTTTATGAGCAGAAGAAATTGAACACCTGGTAAAAAGCAAGAAAAAGTTACACATAAAATGGCTAAATACTAAAAGACAAGAAAATAGAAAAGAATATGAAGATATAAAAACACAAACTAGAAGAACAATAAATTTTAAGAAAAACAGAATATGGGATAAGAAATGTCAAAGAAATAGATACTAACATTGGTGGCAGACAATGTACAGAAGCATCGGAAAGGCACAGGTGTATATACATATAATTTCACAAGAGCAATGGATGAAACACTATCAAGAGCTTCTAACAACAACTTGATCAAAATACTAAGATAATACCGACTATGAACCAGGGAAGGCAACCTTTCAAGAACACACTAGAAAAATTGACCAATAACTTCCATGTAAATCTTAACAATAGTGCGGGAGTAACATTCTATGAACTAGGGCGGAGAGAAATACACACAAAATTAAAACGAAGACATTTATCTAACCGGAACTAGTAGTGATGAAGACTGACTGTGATTAACTAAATTGTGTTAATTTCTAAGCAAACAACTGACAATTCTAAATAGATGATACCTATATATATGAAGCTTTCACAGGCCTTAGAGGCCCATCGCTTTTTTGGTGTGAGACAAGGCTAAGTTAGTTTGTGCAATGCACAACAAGGCCCGACTCTGCGGGTTACCTTGTTGGTGGGTAACCATGGTTAACCTGCTGTGTGTGTGAATGTTTTTGTTTATGCGGTCTTATTACTCCTCTAATGCGACCGTAATTGAGGAGTGCTATTAATTTGATCCCCAATGGCAAATGGAGACCGGAACCCAGTACCCACCACCATTAGAACACCCACACCCATTAGAAAAATTTCCGATCCTAGGGAGATTCGAACCGGGAAGCGTTTGGACTATTACATCCAAAGCTTGGCGCTCTACCACTGAGCAACAATTTTGTTGTCTTTATACGAATTCAACTGGGCGTTATAGGTTTTCATCTTGGGCGTTGTACTCGTATCTGTCAGGACTTCTGTTAAGCGACAAACCCAATTGTTGTAAAATGGTGTGGGCACTGTGATCTTGGGTTTGGGCTTTGTAGTCCTGTAAATAATTTAATATTGTGGACACATTGATCTTTGTGGATGCACAGCGTTTAAGCATTATGAGCATGTTGGGCGTTGTGTCCCTGTATATTTTTGGGCTTTGAGGTAGTAGTGCGCAGCGCCGGATTGAACCTTTTTGGATCGAAAGGCTACTTGGGAAAAGGAGCCGAAAGGTATATAGATTTCAAAGACTAGCTAACAAGATGGCCAAATGTGATGGCTTGGATTTGACGTTGAGTGAACATTTGATCCTATGAAGTAAAAAACATCTTTCACTTTACCGACTGCACGTGGCTCTACCAAGGAAGGCCGAAATCGTGTGAGGGCCAATAGGATAAACCTTTTTAGCCTAACGGTTAATCCGTTCCTGGTAGTGGGTGATGTGTTCCTTTTGAACCGTTGGGCGTCGTGGACACTTATTGGGTGTTGAAGAATTTAGGCGAAGTGTGCGAGATCCTAGCTGATTTCTAATACAAATACTAAATTAAATCATCCGTGAAAAAAGGCAACTTAAATACGGTTAAAAAATATAAGCATAGCTAAGTTATTATATCGTAATTACAATATTGTACAGACAAATTAAATTAAATAATTTTGGAAGCTACACGAATACAACTAGTAATATATAACATAATAAGGGACAGTTAACGCAAACCGAAATTTATAAAAATAGCCAAAGAAGGACTTTATACAAAATTGTAATTTATGCAAGATAATTAATAATATTGTTACGAACCCAATTTCCAAAATTCTAAATTAAATTATTATTTATTCATAGCTGTTGTAACGTGATTTCAATTGCATACACGTTTATGTTGCAAGCAATGAGGTTATTTTATCTCCGCAAAATCAAAGTACATTGGAATATTAAATTAAGCAATGTGAAATAAGTAATACGTTTGATAAGGGAAATGAAGTAACCAGGTCATCGCTTATGGGTGCAAAAGGGAATTTATGAAAAGGACACTTGAGAGTTGAGGGGGTTGTAGTGGTAGTCGGTGAATAGTTGGCAGTTGCCGGTAAGCAATTAATAAAAGAAAGTATCCCAACCCCGCAATGGCCTTGCGCCTGAGTTTATTTTTGTAAGTAATTTTAATATATTATTTTAGAATAAGGCGTATAATAGTTTGTATTAAGTAGCAAATGAATAAAACCAACCATTTTATATAAGGGTAGATGTTTCTCTGGTGATCCCGGCGATAAGAACAATGGGCTCCTTATCAGTTACAGCCGTAGGCGTAACAATATTACTGAGAGCTCCTATAATATCCTCAAGTACGTTCAGAATGTGTAAAACCATGTGAAGTTGAATATCAACAAATGTAAGTAATATCAAAGATCATTCGCCTAATACTTGTCTAAACTTTAAACAAAAAATTTGGTTTCTGTTCTTTGGAAACGAAAGACTGGTAAAGCATTTATGACTACGTTGAGCAATTTTTCAAATTGTTTTGTTGTTCCTCCTCATGCTGGCTTTTCATATACTTTATCAAGCATATAGTAATTGCTGGAACGGTGAATCTTCATGGAAACATTAAAAGGAGATAACTCTTGCATATGTTTATTCCGAATTTATCTTCGAGTTCAGTGCGAGAAAACAGTATGGAAACTAATTAACAGAAGCTATTTGAACCTTACTCTATTTTCTCTGAGCACCGAACCTCTGCGCGCCTCGACTATCTAGCGAAGAATCCTTTTCTTGGAGGAAAAGCAGACTATCCGGTGCTGGCTATCATAAATGATTCTGCACGCAACCCTGTTGCTAATTTCTTAGAATTCTCTCGAAAAGTCTTACCAGTGCGTCAACAAAAACGCCAACAATCGCTAAACCCTTGGTGATTCTGTTGTCTTCACTCTTCACACAGTTGTCCAGTTCTAATTTGGACAATTTTAGTTTACTCCTTCCTAATCTATAACTACTCTCGTTCTGTGCAAGGTGATTGATATTTCAAACTACATAGTTTCTGACATTTTGATAGTTTTTCGTCCTTTAGCAAACCCTTCCACCACCAGAAAAGCAGTGGAGTGGCGATAGCAACAACTTTCTTCAATAATTTTGAGTACATAAGTACTAATTAAGTCTTAATAGCAAAACCATAGTTCAGGCTGGTATAGTTCACTTTAAAACTACTGTTTGTAAAAAAAAGCGAAGAATTACTAGCAAGTACATAACATACCAGAATCGCATCGCAATGAGTTACTAGGTTCGCAAACGCTACTAATTAGTTATTACGTCAAAGATACACAAGCTTCCGCGTAGCTACCAACAACACTGCCCCTTGCAGATTGCCGTTCCTCACCCATCTTAAGATTCTTGCCACTTCCTGTTTTTCCCACGCATTCCAGGAAACACTTGCCTGCACGGCGTTACCTTCAAATCGTTATAATCCATCCCAGCTGTTATAGAACCGACAGGAGCTACATATATTTTAATAAATATTTATTTTTTGAGCGTACATTTAGTTAATATTCACAGTAGGTAAAAACGGTTGCGTAAAATATTATAGGAGCTTTGTTGTTCTTTTAACAATACATTATGTGTAGGTAAGTAAAATAAAATGTTGCCAGCCTCGGAGGAGTAGTGATTGGCGCACTTGCCTTTAGATCCAAGAGACGTGAGTTGGAATCCGGCCGAGGTCGGTGAGGGTTTTTGGCGGGGAAAAATCTGAATATGGGCCTTCTGTGGAATAAGAGGTAAAACTGTAGGTCCCGTGCCACCGCGAAAAATCACTATTGAGTTGGAACTACTCCACATTGGCAAACTTTATAATTAGGTTGTACAATAAGCCAAGAGCTTCAGTGCATAAAGCTACTTAGAAATCCGCGTCCTAGATCTCGCCCAGTCAAAACAAACAAGCAAGATAGAATGTTTCAAATAGTGGGATACAGTTATATTTTGCAATCCTGAAGTGTTGGGATGTTTAAGGTTTAGATTTCATAAATTTTGCAGTTGAAAATATGTGTAGTGTAAACATTTTAATATTATTTATAAATTATTTAAACTTTTCAATATACAATACATTATAAGTAAGATATAGCGTTGCAAACTCAGCCGTTGCTGGTACCAAGCCAGGATGAGAACAGAGGAGGAGGAGGAGTAACAACCTAGTTAGAAATAAGGGTTTACTTGGCCCGGCTGATAGCACCCTGTGAGGGCTCCTAACTAGGGTTACAAGTGAAGATGGTCAACGGTTCTGATGGCGGAAGAGAAGTTTTACGACAAAGGAAGCCAATGAACCAATTTCCAAAGGGAAGATATATCTCTTAGTTATGGATTAACAGTCTATCTAGGGGAAAAGCACCCCAAAATGAAATCTCCTGGCTCTCCGGGTGGAGGGTTGGGGTGATGGGTTGGCTACTCATGACCCGGAAAACAGTTATTCTGTTAAAAAGCCTAGACATAGCCTCGGAATGTTGGATGTATCAACCGGAACAATACAAAATGAGCGAAAAAGGGCAATGAATTACGGAACTTGGAATGTCCAAGATATTCGTGGAAAAATAGAAGATGTAGTCTCGGAAATAGGAAAGATAAAAATGGACGTGCTTGTATTAACAGAAACGAAGAAGAAGGGAAATGAAACTGAAATGATAGAAAACTATGTACATCTGTTCAGTGGAGTAGAAAAAGATCAACGTGCGGAAAGGGGAGTGTCTATATTATTAAAAAAGAAATTTAAGAGGAACATTTTAGACTGGGAACTAATAAATGAAAATATGATAAAAGTAAACATACAACGATTAGGAAGGAAGATAATTGTAGCTGGTGTTTATCCGCCTTCAAATGATGAGTACACCAATTCAAAGTGAATCGTTAGAAATACACAACTACACAGAGAAACTAACATGCCCACTGTACAAGAGTTTATTACCAAGATATCCAAGAAATTTTACAACAATCTAGACCAATGCAATGGCGCAGTATACTTTCAATTGGACTCAAAAACACTACACACAAGAATAAAAAGGAAGCTAGCCAGAGACCTGTTGACAAGTGATAGTGAATAATACCCTCTACTTACAGTGAACAGAAGTGAATAATAGTAATAGTAATTTATCATAGTGAACTGATTACCAACCTATGACATTATGTGCTCATAAAATAGTTTCAACCAAAATAATAGTAGCAATGCAACCCATTAGTGCTAACATTATTATTGTTAGAGGCCCCACGGACCTCACTGGTTATTAGAAATATGATATATTCATTTTAACTTTACCATGTATAGCAACCACTGCTGAGCTGGTATAACGTACAATAAAAAAAATGATGAGTACGTAGCTATTAAAGGTAACTTTTTTGTAAAATTTCGCTGTCATAGCAGAAATTGGAGTAAAGAAGGAAAATAAAATACTAAGAGACCTAAACAGCAGCATAGGAACTAAAATAAATGATTCAGTAATTGGATAATATGGAGAGCCAAACATAAATGACAACGACGAACAAGTGTTCGTATGTGAATATAATGCAATGAAAATTACAAATAAGTTCTACAAACATAGAGATATTCACACGTACATATGGGAACAACATCCTAAACAATTAAAGTCAATTATAGAATATGTTATAGTACAGAGTACAGGGATGTATAACCTGATCGTCCGACTATTTTCTAGTAAGAGCCAAGATACTTAAACCACCGTGGCGAAATACAAATGATAATGTTGAAAGTAATAATCAAGAAGATGGTGAACGTGTAGAGTAACCTAAACATAACCTCAATAGTCTAATACAAGAAAGTACTAAATACTTATACCAGCAGAGACTAGACCAAATCTTAGATAATTCCATGAATCTGTCTTAAACATAAATATAATAATACAACCAAAAGTATTCTCCAAACAGCAAATGAAGCACTAGGAAAAAATATACTAAAAACAGTAAGAAAATTTGATGGACAGAAGAAATTGAACACCTGGTAAAAAGCAAGAAAAAGTTATACATAAAATGGATAAACACTAAAAGACAATAAGATAGAAAAGAATATGAAGATATAAAATGACAAACTAGAAGAACAATATATTTGGAGAAAAACAGAATATGGGATAAGAAATGTCAAGAAATACTTACATTGGTGGCAGACAATGTACAGACGCATGGAAGTTTATAAGGAACATTAGAAACATCGGAAAGGAACAGGTGTATATACCTATAATTTCACAACAGCAATGGATGAAACACTATCAAAATAATACCGACTATGAACCAGGGATGGCAACCACTCAAGAACACATTAAAAAATTGACCAATAACTTCCATGTAAATCTTAACAATAGTGCGGGAGTAACATTCTAGGAACTAGGGCGGAGAGAAATACACACAAGATTAAAACGAAATCAATTATCTAACCGGAACTAGTAGTGATGAAGACTGACTGTTATTAACTAAATTGTGTTAATTTCTAAGCAAACAACTGACAGTTCTAAATAGGTGATACTTACCTGTCTGTTATTCTATTATTGTTACTCTAATTATGAACTCTACCATGTATAACAATTAATTGTTTAGCTGGTGAAACTTCTAATTAAAAAAAAGAGTAGATTTTGCAATTTCTACTTTTGTTACCCCTAAAGATAACCCGGCTAATTTTAAATCAGTTAGGTACCAGTTTTTATCAATAATTTGCTCTTCCATAGAAATCTTAATTTCCACTCACGATGGTATTGGTTATTTATGATCAATAATGTTGTATTGATTTTCGTTCTACTATTTTAATAATTAAGCACATTAAACTGTGATCTTGACTGCTTCGCTTTAAAGTTTATTTGATCATTTGTAAGTTCATACTTAACAAATTGGCAATAAATTATGAATTTAAATGAAGTCAATAATATGTTTCGATTAGTTCTGTAATATTATTTATTTGGTAATAAAGGATTCTTTATTTAGATTTCGCGTACACCGTTCTAACCTTTCTTGTTGCTATTAATAATCATATGTCTAGAAATGGTTTTATCCTTAAAAAATACCTACGAAGACTAGGCTAAAATAGGTTTACGCGTATGATTATCGTTATTGTATGTGATTCTATTACTTATTTTAGCGTGCTCATTATAAATACGACCTTTACTGTGTTATTGAAGATCGCAGTACACCATAAAAATTGTTTCAAATGACGTCAGTTTTATAGAACTCAATGCCGTCACACTGTAATAGTATATTAAAGAACTAGTTTCATAAGGCCTCTTCTTAACGCACGAGTTCAAGTTTGAAAAACGAGACGCGAAGCGTCGAGTTTTTCAACGGACGAGTGCGACAAGTGGTCTTATGAAACGTGTTCTTTATACTATTTTTTCTATTGAGGAAGTTTAAGAGTATTTTACAATTAAATTTATGCTTAGAAAAGTTTTACGTCAAATCGATTACCTAGGGAGTTTGTATAAAACACTCCTATGGCAGCACTGACAGGTTGGCTGAAACTGACATTTCAAATTCAAATCGAACTACCAACATCGTAAAAAAACAAACTAAAAACAGTACGATTATAGGCCTCCTTAACGTACTGTTTTTAAGCTAAAACAGTGCGCTTAGAACGGCTTTATAAAACCGAAATAGAAAAACATCGTATTTATAGACATTTTTATAAAAATATGTACAGTGAGATACATGCTTAAGCTGTCATAAATTTAACAAATTGTAACAATTTAGGTTTATCAGATGTGTTACAAGTATTATTTATTACCAATTTATTTGTAGGTTTTAAGTACACAGGAGTTATGTCAAAGTTTTATAGTAAAATTGCAAAAGGAAAATTATCACTGTATCTAATGTTTACACACGCGAATATGTTAAATCAAACACAAAATTGTTCGTTTTGGGGTTTCGTAAAATGGTAGATAACGCACATCTCCAGCTTCATGAATTTTGTTGTCTTTATACGAATTCAACTGGGCGTTATAGGTTTTCATCTTGGACGTTGTACTTCTATCTTTCAGGACTTCTGTTAAGCGACAAACCCAATTGTCGTAAAATGGTGTGGGCACTGTGATCTTGTGTTTGGGCTTTGTGGTCCTGTAAATAATTTAACATTGTGGACACATTGAGCTTTGTGGATGCAAGCGCCGGATTGAACCTTTTTGGACCGAAAGGCTACTTGGGAAGAGGGGAATTTTATTGAACAGCTTCCGGCTCGTGAATCAAATTATTCGCGAATAGAAAATAAGCTCAAAAAATATCTTGATTCAAATTTAACAGTAGCTGATCTGCATCGTAAGTTCGTGGAAGAAAATACTAATATTATTACCTACGAAATGTTTCGAAGAGTGTTTACGGAAGAGTTTAACACTGGTTTCGGATTTCCTAGGAAAGATATTTGCAAGACTTTCGCAACATTAGACGTTTCCTTAAAGCAAGCAAATTTGAAAAAGAATGTCGCCGAAGAAAACAGTTTAAAGATTAAAAAGGCACTTCACCTTAGGAAGGCTAAAGTTTTCCAAAAGGCAATAAAAAATGTCTCTAAAGAAATAGTTCCTCATGTTCTTTCAGTATGTTTCGATTATGAAAAGAATATGCCGGTTCCAGTATCTAATGTGCAAGATGAGTATTATTTACGACAACTTTGGATTCACAACTTAGGCATGAAAAACCTCAATACCAGTGCAACTACTATATATATGTATGCAGAGCATTTTGCTCAAAAAGTTCCTAATGAAGTAATAATTTGTTTGGAGGACTTTATATTTCACAATAAATCCCCTACTCACAGGATACTCAAGCTATATTGCGACAACTGTTTTAGCCAAAATAAAAACAGATTTTTGTATGGGTTTCTGGATTAGTTATGCTTAAAAAACTGTTTTGAAAGTATTGAGGTTTTATACCCAGTTCCAGCCCACAGCATGATGCCGATAGATCGAGATTTTGGATTAATTGAAAAGAAAAAACTTAAAATAGACAAAATCGACAATCCTGAGTACTACATCAATTTGATAAAAAAATGTAATAAAAAGCACCCGTTTAGATGTGTTTTCGTCCTACATTCATTGAGGTCAGATGGACTTCTGTTGGATGATGATCGAATATTAAAAATAAAAGATTTTAAGGGTTGGTTTACCCCGTATTTGAAACTCTCAATACCTGGAATTTCCACTGCCAGATTCATTGAATTCAAAATGTGTGAGCGACCTAGACTAAAAGAAAGTTATTGTGGTGAGCCGACAGAAATAAAGCTATATAAAGTCGGCCAAAATCGAAAAATTGCATGCGAGCCCTATGTAGCTTATGGCGATAAATACCTTTCCATTAAAGAGCTGAATACCAAAACGTCATCCATCTTTTAAGTTACGTAGGATCAGGTAACACTGAAATTTTCACAAGAACGTTGATAAATAACAATGGTAATATCCAACGTGCGTCCACGATAAATGAAGGTCTTGAAATAGCAAAGCTGACCCCGAAGCCGATGTTTATGAATAAAAAAATAATAAAAACATCGTTATTTCAAGTAAAAAAAACATTATAGTTCAATAAAATTTCATTTTCCTAAAAAGTTTTTTACTTTATTTTATGTCATGTTATCTATGTGACACTAAAATACTTTGTTACCTTAATCAATGTATATATTTTTTACTCCTAAGACAAAAGTACCGAAGTCCATTTTTTCTTATTTTTTTTCTCTTAGCTACAATGGTAGAACAAATTATTTTAAGTACTATAATATTTCAATAACCACATAATATATTATGTGCAAAAAATCTCAATTACAATTATAAGCATAATATTTCCAAAACTAAATAAAATGTTTAAACTCGTTTTTCTCAGAAATTGTAAAATGTGACTTAGGCACATTTTGCATTGCACCCTTCAAATACTGAATTAAATCATCCATGAAAAAAGGCAACTTAAATATGGTTAAAGAATATAAGCATAGCTAAGTTATTATATCGTAATTACAATATTGTACAGACAAATTAAATTAAACAATTTTGGAAACTAAACGAATACAACCACTAAGTAGATAACATAATAAGGGAAAGTTAGTGCAGAGAAATGTATAAAAATAACCAAAGAAGGACTTTATGCAAAATTGTAATTTGTGCAAGAGGATTAACAATATTACTGAGAGCTCCTATAATATCCTCAAGTACGATCAGAATGTGTAAAACCATGTAAAGTTGAATATCAACACATGTAAGTAACGCCAAAGATCATTCGCCTAATACTTGTCTAAACTTTAAACAAAAAATTTGGTTTCTGTTTGTGGGAAACGAAAGGCTGGTAAAGCATTTATGACTACGTTGAGCAATTCTTCAAATTGTTTTGTTGTTCCTCTTCATGCCAGCTTTTCATATACTTTATCATGCATATAGTTTTTGCTGGAACTGTGAATCTTCATGGAAACATTAAAAGGTGATAATTCTTGCATATGTTTAATCCGAATGTATCTTCGAGTTTAGTGCGAGAAGACACTATGAAAACTAATTAACACAAGCTATTTGAACCTTACCCTATTTTCTCTGAGCACCAAAGCTCTGCGCGCCTCAACCATCTAGCGAAGAATTCTTTTCTTAGAGAAAAAGCAGGCTATCCGGTGCTGGCTCCTATAAATGATCATGCACACAATCCCGTTGCTAATTTCTTAAAATTCTCTCGAAAAGTCTTACCAGTGCGGCAACAAAAAAGCCAGCAATCGCTAAACCCTCGGCGACTCTGTTGTCTTCACACAGTTGTCCAGTTCAAATTTGGACAATTTTATTTTACTCCTTCCTAATCTATAATTACTCTCGTTCTATGCAAGGTGATTGATATTTCAAACTACATAGTTTCTGTTGTTTTGATAGTTTTCGTCCTTTAGCAAACCCTTCAACCATAGAAATTGTCACCAGAAAACAGTGGAGTGGCGATAGCAACAACTTTCTTCAATAATTTTGAGTACATGAGTACCAATTATGCCTTAATAGCAAAACTATAGTTCAGGCTGGTATAGTTCACTTTAGAACTGGTTGCAAAAAACCGAAGAATTACTAGCAAATACATAATATACCAGAAGAAAATAATTTCACAAAACTAGCAACTCAGTTTTGTTTATTGAACATTTATGCTGATAAAAATATTATTTAACTAAGGAATACACTCTTGAGGAATGATAATATTTATATAAAATAACTAAATTATTACCTTCGTCCGATTAACAGAAATTAGATTTTTTTCTTTAATTTAATCAACAATAAATTATTACGTTCGTTTATATTATAATTTGAATGTTTGCCTATTGTTGACATGTCTTTTAATAAATAGGCATTTTGAAATATTGCATAATTGAAATGTTCTTCTGTGAGAATATTTTTTTGAATGTACTGCTAAACTTTCTTTAATATTGTTAGTGAATTTTGGGAATGGACCCAATTTGAATTCTTTATTTAGCAATTTTACTTCCTGGTCAGTTGGTCCTAGATTTGAGAAATTTTTAGGAAACGAGCATAGAAATTTATGACGGTATTGGGTTTTGTATAATTTCAAACTTCACGTGTTTTGTTCTAATCTTAAAACATTGTGTTCCTGTATTGTGTATTTTATAAATTTGAATTTGCTAGCAATAAAACAGTAAACTGAGAAGAAGAATAACGCGACCGTTCTTTGAGGCCTTCTGGGCAAAACAAATAAAAAAAGAACTGGGTGTGTATGATACATGAGTGCTCTTTACGTTCGACGTTTCTACAGATATGCCAAAGATTTTGGGGTAAATCGCCGAAAGTATTTGTTTTGGTTAATTTAAGAAGTAGCGTAAAGAATCCCAAATAAGTTTCCATCTTCGGTAGGAACTTGAACTAACTAAAGTAATTTAGCTGAGGAATACTTATGGAAATAAGTTCTACACCAAGTCAATAATTAAAGTCCAACTACTATAACGATTTTCATCGTGTTAGTATAACATTCGGGAACGACTATTAACCTGCTCGCCGCTAGCACCAGGCGCCGTGTTGACACAGTTTTGCGACTTCCATCCAAGTACTAACCTTAGAGAGCGATGCTTATCTCCCCTGTCTTCCAGCGCTTCATCTTTCCATCTTCTATTGGGCTTTACTTTGGGGTACTTTCGGATATTGCTGTAATTCGTTGCGCCTTTATTTCACTTACTTTCGTTGACCCTACGATTACTCGTACTATTTTCCGTTCAAAAATTCTCATCTGTTCTTGACCCTTCTCTGTTGTCATTGTTTCCGCTGCGAATGTGATTGCCGTATGATTCCTTTATATATTCTTATTTTGATATTTTGGCTGACCTTCCGTCTTTCAGAAACTTTTTGTAGATGTGATATAGTTTGTTTCCTGTATGTATTCTCAGTCCTATATTGTGATTCTTTCATTTACTTCTTTTCGCAAGTATATGTACGTCTGTACCTCTTCGATTTAATAGTTTCCTATTTTCACATTTTTCTTTTTTTCATCTTTCTTCCTGCTACACTTCATGTACTTAGTTTTCATTTCAATTATCTTGAGAGCCTTTCGTTTGCTCATCTTTTGTGATGATTCCTAATATTTCTTCCAGTTTCTTCTTGCTGCTTGATATTATTAGCAGGCTGTCAGCGTAGGCCATTATCTGGCTTTCTCTGTTTTCGGTTGTCCCTCAACTTGTTCTGCACCACATTAACAAAAAGATAGATATTTTATTAATGCCTATATTGACTATAAAGCACTAATGGGCAACCCTCTATATGCCCCCGCAGTCCTTAATCCACTTTGAAAATGTCTGGAAATATACTACAGAGTTTTTTTTAATAGTTTACTTTCGTAAATATGTCAGGAAAAGTTGAATTAGGAGAAGCTGCAGTCAATTGGATTTTTATTTTTTTTTAATTCATGGCAACATACCATAGCTACTGATTACATCGATGAACATATCATAAGTGACCCAGTCGAACGATATTCATAAACAACCGGCGGCAATTACTTTATACTGTAGAACTTGGCTGAAATGTACAAATTGATCTACTAAGTTTGAAAACAATGTTGTTTATCAGAAATTACATTATAATAAGAGCTTACAATTTGCATGAAAGGATACCGCTTTTTGGGGCCATTACAAATCAACATGTATTTGCTGGAGTGAGTTTTTGTAACTAGATCAATGTAATCAATAGGCGTCTAGGGACAATGTAAACTGAATAGCGTAAAATAATATAATAAGCATTTCTGTAACAATTAAGATTGACATTTTTGTCGTTGTTTTATAAAGGGTTCTTATCTTCCGCCGCTAATGCTTAAAAATTCACGAAAATTTAATTATTAAATATTATTAACACTCTGTTTTATTAACATTTACGGTAATACAGATCAGAATAACTTATTAAATCACAATCCTTCTTTACCAACTAAAGACATTAACAGCTTCCACATGTAAGTTAAATTTAGTATACTTTCTAATAACGTAAAAGAAACCAATTTTTAAACCAACCTAGCTGCACTAATTAAACACTGCTTAGAAATATATATAAAAATATTATTAAAAAAGCAGAACACCCAATCACCATAATCTAAAATATCTACGCTATTATATAGTGCCCCTATGAAATTAGGACCTCCTCCCTCTCTAAACCATAAAGGCTAAAACTACACGGTCCTTTGCCCAGAATTCATATTTCTGAAGGGTAAATGTTAACATCTAATTCTTCTTTAAAATGTTTTTGAGCGGACCAAAGTAGTTTAATATACTGAATTGTTTGTCAAAGTAAATGAGCCGATACTTTTTAAATTTAAATTGCTGTAATCTCAGCATTTCAGTTTGAAAATAACACGTGGGTAACACAAATTTTTGGCACAAGCCCGTTGCAACTTTAGATGGAATTCAATCGTGCTCAATTATAATTACTGTGTGTGAGGGTTTCTAGTCATCTTTTTCTAAATTGCATATTATCAAGTGCCCCATTGTATAGTAGGAGGGAGATGACTATATAGAATTAGTACAGGAATAATAATTATAAAACACTCAGCTGCTACTGCAGTATAACTTTGGTAATGAAAAGTATTTCTACTTTAAATTATCAAAATTACGTGCATTTAAAAATATATCTCATATCGCTCAGCTATTATAATCCTTTGAAAGGACGATATATTTCAATGTATGCTGAAGCAAGGAACACCTCGTTATCCTCATACATTCCTTGCATATCCAACTTGTACCTCCCACTGGGTACGTATGGTGGAAATTTTGTCGAATCCGGTACAAAGTTGCAAATGTCTACGCGTCTGTCCTGTTTGTAAATAAAGGGTGTATTAGTTATACATGACATTTTCGAAATATGCGAAATGTGTTGCGATAAGGAGACACAAGCGGCCTATAAAAACTTGGATTAAATAAGAATTGCAATTTCTTATTAAATACAGACCGAACACTTAGTTACATGTGATCAAAAAGGTTTCACATTAGGAGGGTTATGAAAATTGGTTGCATGTCTGTGATTAAACTATAAACAAATGTCAAATTAAACAACTGTCAAATTCAAATAATTTATTCATCTGTTAAAATCTGCTTAATGTGCTTGTTGCAATTCGTTCGTCGTTTGTTAACTTTTTAAAATAAGTTTTATTGCGTCAACAGGTTTTGTGATTAAGTTTACTTTGCTTGTGTTCCAATTCGAAAAACTAAGGACCAGGTACGTAACATGACAGCTACAGCATGCCTTATAGCACTTATAGCCAACCCTAATTTGAAAACTTTTTGATCGCTGGTTATAATAAAGATCGAAAATGGAAGATATACATAAAGCACCTTCGTAACTTATTGTACAGAATAGAATAGGAAGAATAAAATGGAGTATTCAAGAAGAGGAAATAGCAACAGAGAAGCCGACATAAGACGAGTTTTAAAAAGTTGTAACAAAATCAAGAAAGGTAAATCAAGCAGAATTGATGGAATATGAGGCGATATGATAAAATACCGAGAGGAAACCCACCATCAAATAATCTACGAGCTAATAATAGAGATTTGGAAGACAGAACGCAGATGCGGAATTTATGTACCAATATTAAAAAAAGGGACTTCAAGCAATTTGTGATAACTACCGTGATATTACATTGCTGGGTGTTGTGCACAAGCTATTTTCAGCCCTAATATAACTAGGCTTAAGTAAATACACCGAAAACGAGCTCGGCGATTATTACCAGGGTGGGTTCAGGCTAGAATGATCAACTGTAGAGGCCAGATAATACAGATGGAATTTGAATATGATGTACAAGTGCACGTTTTATTGTAGAGATTTCCAGGAAGCTTTCGATATTGTGGGAAAGAAAAAACTAGTGGAAAAAATGCTGAATATGAACATACCAGAGAAAACATTAAATCTAACACAAATGGCAATATAGAAACCGGAAGCAATGTGAGACACAGGGGCTGTCACGAAAAGCTTGCTAGTAAACTAAGGGGTGCCTCAAGGAGATGCATTGTGAAAAACTTTGTTTAACAAACGCTTAAAAGCGTAATTAGAAATATATGTGGGACCATCGTGAACAAACAAAGCCAGATAATAGGCTACGCTGATGATCTGCTAATAATTTGAAGCAGCAAGAAACAAATGGAAGAAATATTAGGAATAAGAACCTGACAATTTTTTAAAGGAAAATTGTACGAATGATCTTAAAGCCAACGAAAGTGAGTGAAATAAAGGCGCAACGAATTAAAGCAATATCAGAAAGTAGTCCCAGAGTAAAGCCAAATAGAGAATGGAAAGATGAAGCGCTGGAAGACAGAAGACATAAGCATCGCTTTCTAAAGTTAGTATGTGGATGGAAGTCGCAAGGCTGTGTTAAATAGTACGAATAATCTTCGGGTAAACGAAAGTGAGTGATAATAAACATAGCAAAGAAATAAATCACGAGCTACTAGAAGAATGCAAGAAGAAGATCTAGTAAAGCAAATAAAGGTACAACGATTTAGACAGCTAAGGCACGTAGTGCGTTCAGAACCATTAAAGCAATAGCCGAATGGAAACCAACAGAAAGTAGTCCCATAGCAAGGCTAAATAGGAAACGGGAAGGTTAAGTGCTGGAAGACCTGAGGAAATTGGGAATTGACAAATATTACAAGAAGGTTCAAGAATGAAAACAACCGAAAGAAATATGTAAAAACGCTAAATCGCACAGAAACAGAGAGAAAGAGCAATAAATAGAAGTATAAGAAATAATCCACTCTAATGAAAAGGATATACCGAGTTCAATAGAGCGGCTACGATTCCAGGATGGAATGGACGTTAATTGTTATTATAGGTGGGCATTGTGTAATAATGAAATAGCAAGTAGCAACAATTTATATACCTTTATCATGGCACAGTCTGTAAAGTTTCCGCATTTGAAAGATTGACGAGCTCCCCCAATATCATTTTCTACAACCGTACAAAAGTTCATCTGGAAACGCATTGGAAATAGACGATATTCATTACTTGAAAACTTGTACATCTGGTATACTATCTAAAACAGGCCACATATTAATTCAATATAACGGTGAAGCAACAGATGCCAAAATTCACGTTACCTCCAGTTTCTTGCTCATGTTCCAGTTGCTAGTGTAAGTCAGGTTACAAGCAGGGGTTGTGCGATTAAATTTAAAAGCAACCATTTTGAATTGTTTGTAGTAGCGGTCATTAAAGCGAATTACTTCAGCCCATTCAGACTTAACAATATACTCATTTTGGCAGAACTAAATAGGAATTATTTAGTATTTCAACCGACATCGATGTTCATTACTTACTTTAAAATTGTTTGGTATTTCTTTGGTTAACATACCGAACATAAGCAGAAAACAACCAAATATAATCAACGGTGATGCCATCATGGGAATAATACGAAGGCCCATAGATTAATGCCGACCGGTGTTGATGGTGCTCACAAACCTACAATCAGTTCCAGTACATTAACTGTTATAACAACTTCTAATAATTTCAAAAGCATGATAAGAATAGTAGATACGGTGATGGTACAAAATAACTAAATAATGTGCATACCGATTACATTTCCACAAATAGATATCATCTATAGTAGACAATGGTAGATTGTCGGATCAACAAAATTTTTAAAATCTATGAGTAATAGCTCTGTACCCAAATCAGCATAAATGAATACAACACAAGTAAAGCTGCATAACCATAACGCCTTCTTTTAAATAGGATGAAATATACTATTTTCAAGAGTTTATATATAAAAATAATATAATAAATGATCTTTCAAAATGTATTTTCTACGGGATGATTCTAAATATGTGTGAACATATTTAACCGCGCATAGCAGAAGTTGTTTAACTCCTAAATCACCTAATGTTGTTTTATTCGACGCCTTTGCGGTTATATGGCGCGTCAATTTTTTTACATCAATTCACTAAAATGTAAAAAAAAACTCTTGCGTTATATGTTCGATGGTCGTAAACTTCGTTGTTTTGAAAAGCTAACAGTTCAAGCTTAATTTTGAGTCAAGAAGAATCTACAGCTGTCGGAAACGTGGTTGAAATCTGACCTAGAAGTGGATATTTATAATTTCACATATACCATTTTAGATGTTCTTGAGATATTCAAATATGATACAGCAACTATCATTAATACTATGTTGTATCCGGTTGTTTTACTTTCGGGTAAATTTCCAATTTCATGGCAATTTTGTTTACCACAAATCAGACACGTCACTTATTGAAATTTCAGGCGTCATCATAACATGTTACACTTAAGAAAGTTGCGTGTTAATTTTAATATGCAACCCTAATTTGTTTGATTATTTAAGGCTTAAATTTTTTAAATACTTGTAGTTGGGTATGGAAGTTGTGAGATGGAAGAATTGCAAATCAGCCACGGAAAACATTGTTATTCAATTAACTTTAAGGGGGATAAGGACAGTGGTTAGGCAACCCACTGTATTAAGTAAAATTACCATTAGAAATAAAATACTTTTGTCCAATATTACGCTCGCAAAAATTAGTTTGTACTTATGCTTGATATTTTATTGTAACGCCTCGTGGTAGAGCAAGACACGTACGGATTTATTTTTTAACAAAAGTTTCTCGTATGGTTTTCACCAAGCAATTTGTCAATATTAATTCTTTACATAAATAGATTCAGAAAATATATTCAGAATTGTTTCAACGTAATTCTTTTTTGCGTAATATTGGTCGAAGTGATATTTAACAACAGTCGTTACTAAAGAGCGGATTTATATGCGAACAATTTTGATGAAATATGCGCATATATACGCAGTAAAAAATGGCGAAATATGAGCATAAATTCAAATAATGCACATTTTGTAAAACTATAATTTTCCTGTTCTGATCTAGTGTTTTTATAAGGATATTCTCATTCGAATAAAATCCATATTATTTTTTTTATACAATTTATTCACAAAAGCTGATATAAATGGGGAAGTATGTACCTATATTATAACAAGACTAAATATATCTAAGATTATAATTTACGACAATGTGTTTTTCCAAGTTATTTACGCTGAAATTTTGTCTTTTATCTAACAAAACATTTTTATAACTTGAAAAGCTCCTTTCAACATCTACCCAGGTAATTGGGACATATTTAACTTTCAGATGGCCAAGGTGGGTCCCAACCGGACCCCAGACTTTTTTTTGTGTCGTAGCTATTTTAATAGCAAGAAAATCGGTTTGAGGCTTTTTATAGTTGAATATTTATCATTTATACATACCCTTATATAACCATTTAGCATCAAAAATGTTTCGTGTTTTAGAAATTAATTAATTGTTGCTTGGGGTCCGCTTGGACCCCACCTTGGCCATCCATGTAACAAAATCTAAGTTTGTATAAAGGTTAATTTTCATTAAAAATCTATATTTATAAAGTATATCGCTGAACTTTTGAACTCGAATTAGGAATTTATACAGTTTATATGGTTGGCTGACTCATAATAAAGCGTAATTTGTATATTTCCCATATTATAGCAAATTCAAATTGTAAAGTTCTGGTTGCGAATGAATCTCGGGATTCAGGTGTATGATTGCGCAGACTACGTATAGAGAAGTTTAGAACGCGGTTGTGTTCTGCCAAGACTATAATATCTTGTTCGAATTGTCAGGTGTAAAAGTGTAAAAGCAATTAGTATTACACTGCAATAACCCTTTTTGTTTATTTATCTTTTATTTTTTGTGTCTCCCAAGATTTTTTGTATTACACTGTAATAATCGTTTCGTGTTGATCCATAACTTTATATGTTCATTCAAAATTTATCTTATTTTTTTTAATCTGATAGATTTTGGTGCTTATTATAGGCAAACACTTCCAATTTACAATGAACAATTAGATAAAATAGAGGCACTGGCCGAAAAAATTCTTGGGGTCCGCTTGGACCCCACCTTGAGCATCCGTGTAACCAATAAGTGGACGCGACTGCCTCCCTGGACTTTCCCATACTGGAAACTGTTCATATCATCTTTATTCAACAGTAGAGTTATTTTCCTGAAAACGGTTGTTCAAGCGCTATCCTAAAACCTTGCCTCGTAACGAATAGACTTACAAGGCTTGTAAGAAGTCCTGCCAAATATCTGCGGTGCCCCTTAA
>JABXWE010004583.1:0-35805 GCA_014611495.1 Limonius californicus | reverse complement strand
GTGGCCGTTGTGGCCATGGTGGCCGTTGTGGTCTAGATAGTAGGTGGCCGTTGTGGTCGAAGTGGCTGTTGTGGTCAAAAGGAGAGGTGGCCGTTGTGGCCACGGTGGCCGTTGTGGACACGACCACAACGGCCAAACTTCCGGGTGGCCGTTGTGACCGGTGGCCGTTGTGACCGGTGGCCGTTGTGGTCTGCTCCCCAAATATTTATCTAATACACCAAAATATTAATTACAAATCTCAATTGGAAGAGGAGAAGTGAAGTTTACAACATCTGCAACAGATTTTGTTTCATTTACAATTTGACCAATCAGGCAATGATTTAAAGGAACGTGTGAAAATATTGCTGCAAGAACATCCAGAAAATATAGACTCTGAAATGTTTGAGACATTAAACAATTTAGATTTTTTTTTATTAGCCCGCAGTATCCCATTGTTGGGCATGGGCCTCCCCCATAAGGGGGGTTGTTGATCTACTCTACCATAGTGATCAATCCTCGTGGAAGAGAGGCGCCGCGTTAACGCAACCTTCGAGTCACCCATCCAAGAACTGACCGGAGCAACGCTGTCTTAACTCTCGTGATCGTACGTGAACGGGCGACGAATGTGCGCAACCCGGGACCCGATTATACATAAAAATTATCTATACATCCATGCATACAATCAATTTTCAAATTTTATACAGGGTATATTAAAACGTGCGAATAATATTTACACCACGCTATTCTACGTTGAAAACCAAGCAAAAAACTCTAATACCGTTTTAGCATTAACTCTTTGGTTAAGGAGTTATTAATGCCCAGACTTTGAAATTTGTTTCGACTTTGGTTGAGAAATCGATTCAAATAGTATCAACAACACATCGGTCAATAATTAAAATAAGTAATCAAATAGAAATTATAACATTTCGGTAATTAGTTTATGTATAATTTAATATTTAAGAATCCAAAATCTTCGCGATTTATATTTTGGAAGACGTTGCAACTATGCATTATAGGCTAGGTTGATTTTTAAAATGTAATAATAAAAAATTGATAGGAGGATGTATGACTGACCGGTTGATTATTGTCATTTTTGACACTTGAAAAAGTCACTTTTCTAATATTTTGGTAAAACTTCTGCTTCACTCATTATTTATTAGCAATTCGCTGTTATCATTGTTCTAAGTTACTTCGTTCCTTGTTTGTTTCTTCTGTTTTGTGTTTTTGGTTTTGAGAAAAAGCATGGCATACAGTTTTCCTGAGTACGCAGATATGTATTTGATATTAGGCGAATGTGGCGGTAATTCTCATCGAGCTTCAAATTTATATGCCAAACGTTATGTACACAGGAGACATCCTAATGCTCATGTTATTCAAAGACTAGATCAGCGCTTAAGAGAAACAGGAAGAATGGAACCTGTGCAGGGAGTTGGTGGAAAACCACGACATGTATTACAACCCGAAATAGAAGAGAACATCTTACAGGTATTTGAAGATGAACCTCGATAAAGTACCCGTTCTGTAGCTCGAAGACTTGATATTAGCCAAACTGCTATACATCGAGTTTTACTATTAAGAGAAAATCAATTACATCCGTTCCACTTCCAGCGAGTCCATGGGTTGCTTCCGGAAGATTATCCGCGACGGATAGAGTTTTGCAGATTGTTATTACGGCAACAAGTAGTCAACCCGGCTTTCATTGAAACATTTTATGGACGGATGAAGTCACTTTAGCCGTAACGGAATGTTTAAAATGCACAATATGCACAACTGGGCCTATGAAAACCCTCATGTCTTGCATCAAACTAATTATCAGTTTAGATTCAGCTTCAATGTATGGGTTGGAATTATCGGAAATAGACTAATAGGGCCACACATTTCGCCTCGTCGATTAAACGCCGAAAAGTTTGTCTATTTTTTAAACAACGATTTTCCGGGATTATTGGAGGAAGTACTGTTACTTGTCAAGAGAGACATGTGGCCTCAGTTAGAGGGAGCTCCATCCCACTGGGGGCTTCAAACTAGGGATTGGTTAAACCAAAACTTTCCAGAGTGGTGGATCGGGTGCAATGCTCCGATATCATGGCCCGCAAGAAGTCCCGACCTAAATGTCCTAGATTTTTTCTTTTGGAGCATTTTAAAAGCTCTTGTTTATGAAGTAGAAATTGAAACCGAAGAATAATTTAATGAACGGAGAGAGATCCTTTCGTAGTCTGAGAAGAGTGAAAATGAATCTGGTAATATTACCTTCAAATTTAATTTGTTGTAGATCAAATTCCTTAAATCCAATTGCATTTATTTTTGACAGATTATTCAATTGTTTTGTGATAATTTCAAAGCAGCCTAGATGAAAACCGTTTCTTTGTTCTTGTTATTGGCGTATGCATGTCATACATAGTCTTAAAGCACTTTTTATGCTGTGGTTAAGAAACTGAAAATCTAATATGGCACCCATAAAAATAAAAAAAGTTGACTATCATATCTCTAAAATTAGTTGGCTAAAAAGATTTTATAATTGCCAGAATTGAATTCACATGTCTGTTTATGTAAGAATACGGGTTTTCAATTGCATACTTACTACAGATTTTCGCGACAAATTTCAGCTTTATCGGGATATTTCAGAAGTGCTGAAAACCAACATATTTGCGTAACTTCTCTCTAATTTAACCGACTTAATAACTCTTAAAGTAGCCAGGATCCCTATTGGGGCATATCATCTTAACTCCGACAACCTTCATATGGCGAAGAAAAAATAAATAACAACATATGTAGGAAGTTGAAATTATAAACAACTTATTATTTAAAAAAAAAACATCCTTTAATCTTATAAAACAAGAAAGAATTACTTCCGCCATGGAGGAAACAGAGGAAAAATGTAGTGCATTGAAAATAAAACAAGAACAGAACATACCATTTATTATTAGTGACATCAAAAATTGAAAATGTGAATAGAACTTAGAGACAATGAAAAACAGAAGCTAAACCAAATATCTTATTTTTAGATGAATAACACTTATGCCATTTTCCTATAAAAACGTATTAGGTATCCAAAAATACTTTCTATATTTTTTGACAACAGAAATCCAAATATTTCCATTACACCTTGTGCCAATGTGAGAATCAGCACCACCTCTTGTACAAGAGTTAAAGCTGCTTATTCATAAAAATATGTTTTTCAATATTAAAGTTTTTATTACATATGTTTTTCTTGTAAGTCATAAATTTTGATATACATACACTGTAAAAAAACACATTTCTTGATTTTATTAGCAAAGCAAATACATTCCAAATTATATTAAATAAATAATAATGCAAATTATATCAAATCTGTTACAGTTTTCTATTCACACATTTACAGTCACTTTTAACAAGAACTGGTAATTTTTTTTGTTATTAATTTCACAGATTTCGATGATCCTTTCACATGGCCTTTCTATATTATAATAATACCTATTTCCATTCTAAGCGCTCTCTATTGAAAACAGTTTCTTAAATTAACTTAATCAAGATATATTCCTAAAAAGATATATAAGAGACAAATCCCAAATCCCATGAACACATTTTTTCTGATCTAAAAATGAAATACTAAGCAATTTATACAGATTACGGGAAACCAGTTTCGATAACACAGTGGAATCGAAGGAACTTATTTTGTAATAAAATGTTTAGCAAATTAAAAGAAGATTCTATTAACTAAAAGAAAATTTTAATTTAAACATAAATCTAACACAAATATTTTCTCTACCCAGTAGTAATTCTTGTAATCACAAGAAATTTGTAAAAATTGCTATGATATTGTTGTTGTTTGAGAAACTACTAGAAGTAACGAAAAATCTTGACTATAACAGAAATTGGCTTATTACAAGTATATTGTGCCGAACGTAGAATTATCGTTAATTTTTATATAACTCAAGTATTTATACAACTATTATATACAAAAATTTTTTTTAGATAACACAAATACTTTGTTGATTGAACAAGAAGAATGTATTTGTTTGAAATAAAATAGTTATCACATGAACATTATGTACAGCGCAAGCACATTGTATACATGTATATCTAAAGGAAACCCAAGGTAACTATTAGAAAAAGAAATTTTTTATTACAAGCAATTTGCAGTGGTCGAAAGTATCGCGATACTGGTATTGCGACAGTTTTTGAGTATTGATTATTGCGTCGCGATACATTTCAAAAAAAGTATCGAGTATCGGTATCGCGATACTTTTTTAATTATTGAGTATCGCGGATTTCCGATACTTTGGCGATACAACTTTGCTGGAACACTCTACAAAATCAAAATAAATAGTTCATTCCAGTTCCTAAACCTGTAAACACTTTTAGATACTAGGTAGGAATGTAAATTTTGCGTTGAAGGAAAAACCCTGAGGCTGTATGTTAAACTGTTTATCTTTTTCCACATTGAAAGGATTAACTATAACAATACTCATTACTTTACCATACTGCCAAGCTTCCTGCAATATTTTAATTTTTAATAAATGTTTTTTAAACACGCCATTATGAAAAATTTGTTTAACTTTGGACTTTGGCCCGCCTCAAAGCCCAAAATTAAATGTTTTCAAGTATCGACTATCGGTATTGCGATATTTTCTGAAAATAGTATCGAGTATCGGTATCGCGCTACTTTTTTTGATAAAGATCGTTCCGACTACTGGCAATTTATTAATTATTATTTTATTCGACTACAAGAAAATTCTTTACACTAGACACCTATTATTACTATAAAAAAATTTAAGAATCTGATAATAATATGAATAACCTGATTGCTAAAAGTACAATCTATTTAATACAATACAATTTCTAATATTGAAATACACTCAATGAATTTTTTATTGTGAAGCAATTTGATACTTGAATGAAATTTCCGTTGATTAAAATCGATACAAGCCATAAATTATCCCCACATTTAAACTATCTATTACAACAATTTTCTTTACAACACAAGAAAATTGTTAATTAAACCCAGGTAATGACCAGAAATATTTGATACTACCGATTGAAAGAAAATCCGTGCAATAATCAAAGTATTATGCTAAATCATGTATATCATTTTTCTAATTCTTCCTAATCTTACAACTTTATCTTCTAATGTTTTCCTACAGCATCTTCGACAGACGCTATTCTCAACAGTATTAATTCTGTTTCCCATCCTCGTAGTCCAGATTTCCGACCCATATTAACTGTGATATCAACTAGTGTTGTGGATAAGTGTTTCTTTGTTCTCTTCCTAATGTCTTTGTAGTCACTGTAGCGTTGGGATCCTCTATCCATATTCTTAAGTTGTTTCTATTTCTTGCCGTGTTCCTTACTTCGTGTATGTTTCTTCCTCTCCTGTGCACTACTTCTTCTATGTTTTCTTCCCATTTTATTCTTGGCCTGCCTCTCTTCTGTTTTCCGATTATTCCTATGTCCATTGTTTTTCTGGAGATTCTCTCTTCTGGCATTCTAAGTAGATGTCCATACCTGTTCAATTGTTTGTTTTCTATTTCACTCACCAACGGTATTTGTTCTAAATCATCTCTTATGCTTCTATTTCTTATTCGGTCTCGTCTAGTTTTTCCTGTGATCTTTCGCAAATATTCTACTTTGGGCCGCTGTAATTTTTAACTTATGTTTATCTTTCATCGGCCATAATTGAGCTCCATACGTAAGGGTAGGTATATGGTATACAGTTTTATAAATTCTTAGTTTCGTATTAGTTTTTACTGCCTTTTTACCTGTTAGTGTGTTGTTGATTTAATAGTATGTTACTTGCCTTTTATATTCTGCTTTGTATTTCATTGTCTATTTTTCCATTTTTTGTAATGATGGTGCCTAAATACTCGTACTTGTTTACTGTTTCTAATATTTCCTCATTTACATTTATGATTTCATCTTCTTCTTTTTTTTGTTACGTGCATAATCTTGGTTTTTCCTATATTTATTTGCATTCTCTTTTCTTGTAAGCAGGCTTTCCAGATGTTAGCTTTTCTTTGAAATTCAGTTTTCGTACTTGCTATCAGCACTATGTCGTCCGCTTAAACTAGGTCGAAGGTTTTAATCGGCGTTAGGTTGTAATAACCTATAGTGGAAGGTCTTGCTTTGGTTTAACATTTCCTGATTCGTTCTTTCATGAATATTACAAATAATAGTGGTCTCAGGCTGTCCCCTTGTTTCATACCTTTTCCATATTAAAGTTTTTGGATATTTCCCCATTTAGTCTGACATAGCCTTTCACCTTAATATATACGCTTTTAATATTCTCTGTAATGTTAGGTTTACTTTTAGTTATCCTTTCCATATTTCTTGTTTTGGCACCGTATCAAAAGCTGCTGATAGATTCACAAAGACTAAATATAAATCTGTACCCATTTCTAGTGTTTTATCCATTATTGTTCTGATTGTGTAGATGTGTTCTTGTGTTTGCCTACCAGGTCTGAAAGCTGCTTGTTCTTCTTCTAAGTTTACTTCTTCTCTTAAATCTTTTTCTAGTATTTTTGTATATATTTTTAGCGCTACTGACGAAAGACATATTGCTCGGTAGTTTTCACACTTTGTCGTTTCTCCTTTCTTATGTATTGGGATAATAATATTGTTTTCCCATTCCCTCGGTATTGGCTCCGTATGCCTCCTTATATATTTTCCATATCTAATCTTTCAGTTTATCTCCTCCTTTCTTTAATAGTTCCGATATAATATTGTTGCTAGTTTTCCATGTCTCATTGTCTTCAGAGTTTCTTCTACTTCTTCTATTCTTATTTAGTCTGCTTCTTCCTCATCCTGTGCTTCTCCTTCTTCTCTTTCTTCAATTTCATCCTGAGTTTGTGTTCTATCTTGTTCTTTAAATATTTCCCTGTAGTGTTCTTTCTTTGTCTTTAGTATTTTTTTATTTAATGTTTTTTATTCGCCATTTTGATCTTTAATGTTCCTTATCTGCGTTCTTCGACTGCCCTGTAATGTTTTGATTCCACAGCACTTAATTTAATTGGCTTGTACTTCTCTTTCTTTGCCTACTTTCATCAGTATGCCCTTTTAATTCTTTCCTTCTGCCATTAAACTCCCAGATATTTGTATTCTACTGTGTTCTTACCTACTTCCATCTACGACAAGATCTTGTCCTTATCCTTGTCTGCATCCTATTGCCCTTGTGTTTTGTCTACATTTACTTATAACCCCATTCGTCATGTTGCTCCACACGTTTCTTAAACATAGACATAGGTCACGTCATCAGCATCTGTGACCAAAACATCTTAGTCCTCTGCGAACAATAATGTGGTAATATACTCGTCCCCACTTTGAACCCCATTGTTTTGCATTTATTGGCCCATTGTTTCAGAGCTTGATTCATATCAATCTTGAAAAGAGAACCTTCATTTTTTATAAAAAAATTGTTAAATCGAAAAAAACGTTATGTAAGAGAAAGATTAGGATAAATTATTTACATATTCCACCAAAAACAGGGTGATTGGTGAATTGATGTACAAAAACTTTGAAGTGTAATACCTCCGTGTCGGTGCCCAATTTTCAAGAAATTTACTAGGTGATTTAGGGGTTAAATAACCTCAGCTACACGTGGTTAAAGTTTTCCGAACATGTTTAAAATCACCATGTATATTGAAAATTCCAAAATTGTTGAATAATGGAGAGTCAGGTTAATACTTAGCCAATACAGAACATTCAGAATACCTTCTGTATTAACAGAAATTAAAAATAATCTACTATAAACACCTTATAAGCAATAAAATGATCAAATAAAATTTAATTAACTAATTTGCTATATTTGAAAGTAATAATTAGTTTGTTGTATAAACCAGATTTACATAAAATTAAAAGTATCAGTTATTAAACAAAACTATTAAATTATTTGAATTTCTATGACTAAAAGTGTTAATAAATTGCCTTAGGCACAGTGTATTTATTAGACAAGATTATTATATAACAAAAGCTCAAGAAAATCCTAATCAAACAACTCATCTCAGTACGTGTCTTCAATAGCATACATAATTTTATTCATTACAGCAGACCTACAATATAAATGAATAATAAAACCAGAAAATACAAAATAATTACAGCCCATGTAGACAAGCGCTAATTTACCTTGAAGATGGTATACACGCTTTATTAAAGCGATTTTTATTTATTGCTCATTGTGCTGCAACGCAACAACACTTTTATTTTTATCACTGATTAGCTTACCAGAGGCGGCGTTATTAACACCAAAAACTAATTAAAACCGAACAAAGAAATCCCCTGTATCTTAAATTGCAGCCGACACGAGAATTGAGAAAACAATCCATCAATTAAATTGCCCAAACAGTTTTGACAGTCGATGTCCTCAAGTGGGTTAGCTTTTGGCTAGTTTCTGAACCAGTCGCAACTGTAAAACGCCGCTTTATCTCGATCGGAGCCGTTATTTTCTCAATTTCGGTGTGGGATGGCTCCACTTTTCAATTTCGATTCTACACCAAAGTCTGGGCTGTAATTTTCCCATTAAATATAGTGGCTCTAATGGAAGCACATTTTGTTGCTGCGGAAATGCCTACGCCCGGTCGAAGCACTTTCGGGTTCAGGTTATTTAATTTCCGGCGCCCTCGACCAGTACGCCCATGTTTCGTATTTATAACTCCTCGATTTATCGTATTTTTATGGTAATGAATTAAACAAGAAGTAAACAATTGATCGCTAAGCACGACAATGTACCATTATGTTTCACTCCTAAGCAGCGTTGTAGGACATACGGGCACGATTTGAATTTTTCTAGCCTTCTAAGGAAGTAACTGCGATCAAGGAGAAATGAGATGTGTGGGTTAATTGAGAATTTCTAGTGCTGCATTTATTTTCATTTAACCAGCCATTTAGGATCTCTAATGCGCATAGAAATTAGTGTCACTGGTGACAAAAGAAAGCGAAAAATCGTGTTAGACGCTGTTATGGATATGAAAGCTTACAACTAAGTTAATAAAACTATTCTAGGACGAACGAACAATTCATACAAATTTGTAATTTATGATTGCCTTTTAAATTTACATAACTTACAGTGTCCCACTAGGAGAGTTTTTTTAAAATGTCATTCATAGCTTTTCAACAATTTAACAGCTGAGTTGACATACGACCCCGTCGTCACTTTAGCATCGAGTGGTAAGAGAATAGTACTACGTATGCAGGGTGTCCCATAAGATATTAACAATACCAATGAGTTCTGAACCATTTCAAGATATAGATATGGTATCGAGACAAATCTAAGCAAGGCTGGTAGTAATTTCTATTTGACACTGCTGTTTCGATTATACAGTTGTAAAATACATGTATCTGGTCTTTTCGTAAATTCCATTTCACTTGCCGTAATGGAATACACATTTGCTGAGTACACTGACATGAACTGGATTATTGGGGAGGTTGGTGGTAATTGCAACGTAGCAGCAAGGTTATACGCTGAACGCTATCCAAATAGAAGATATCCAAACCACACAGTTATTAAACGCACTGACCAACTACCACGAGAGAAAGAGAGGAAGTGTTGGTCTAAAAAGAGGTGGTGGTGGTGGTTGTCCATTTACGGTAAGACAATCCGTTATTGAAGAAAATGTGTTAGATTAAATTGAATGAAAGCCTACAAAAAGAGTACATAGTATTTCTCGGATTGTAGATCTACCAAAGTCGACAGTACACAGAATATTACACAACGACGTATATCCTTTTCAAACAATGAAAATGCACAGTTGCTGCCGCAGGATTATAATGCACGAGCTAAGTACTGTGAAAGAAATGAGGAAAATTAAAGTTATTGGCAATATTTTGTGGACAGATGAGGAGATATTTAGGCAATATGGGGTTTACAATACTCATAATGATCATATGTGGGCAGATGAGAACCCCCACTCAACTAACATAGTCAAAGTCATCAATATCGATACGGTGTTAATGTTTAAGCAGTTATGGTAAATAATTATATAATTGGTCCTTTTATTCTGCCAAATCGCCTTAATGTTGAAAATTTCCTACGTTTTGAAAATGAAGATTTTCAAATACTATTTATTGGAAAATGTTCCACCGATAATTAGGCAAAATATGTGATGCCAACAAGATGGTGCTCTAGCCCATTATGGAACCATGGTGCAAGATTGGTCCTTTTATTCTGCCAAATCGCCTTAATGCTGAAAATTTCCTACGTTTTGAAAATGAAGATTTTCAAATACTATTGGAAAATGTTCCACCGATAATTAGGCAAAATATGTGATGCCAACAAGATGGTGCTCCAGCCCACTATGGAACCATGGTGCGAGATTGGCTTCAAACTCATGCTATAGCTTGGCCGCCAAGGTCACCTGATCTAACACCCTTAGAATTTTATTCAGATATCTTCAGATAATTTAACAAATCGTATCAATCAAGCGGGTGCAACTTTAAACGAACACATGCTGCAACGAGTACAAAGTTCAATGGCAATGAGATGTGCAAAATGTCATAGCGTTGGCGGTGGTCATTGCGAACAGTTCCATTAATTTGCAGGAAATTTTAGATTAAATTTTCTTCTATCCGTATGTATTGTGTTTAGATACTGAAAAGGATTGATAACTTCTATATTCAATTATGGATTAAGCCTATTACGGATACTACATTAACAAAATGCGCCTGTAACTCTATCTCATGGTGGTGTAAAAATAAATTGTTTAATAGTTGGTTTGTATTGTCAAATGCGTTGACTGGTCTAGAAAATAATAATTATGTAATCAATGTTTTTTAATAGTTTTCCATAGTAACTGCAAAAATATTTTCCGTAGAGCACAACATGCATATTACACAGTTGCCAAGTTTATATTTCTTTTAAGCTTGCGAAAAATAAATATTATGCCTATTTTATAGGGAAATTTTTAAATGAGCAACAAAAAAATTAATGAGCAACGAAATATAGCATCTATTTAACTTACCTGGGGAACAAAAATACTGACTGAGCATCTAATTTTCATCCTAAGCACCACAAATTTTTCTCTAACGTCTAGCCTTGTTCAACATACAAAAATAATTTCTCCATTAGTTTACAAACACCATATGTAACAATTATTTCAAACTGGTTAGGTTAGGTTAGGTTAGGTTGGGTTAGGTTGGGACCTCGGTGGTCTACCACAGCAACGCGTTGCCACTCGAGGTCACACTGAATTGCGCTCGTTCCGCTGTCGTTTCGAATCTCAGCTGGGGCGACCGCATGTCAGTTAGTTAAGTTTAGGGTGCATGCTGCATGAATGGTTAGTGTGTAAGGGACACCCGCACCCCCCTGAAGTAATGCGAAAAGCGGTTCCGGGGGGGGGCGGTTAGTATGAAAAATGAAAAAAAAAAAAGGTTATGTTAGGTTAAATATTTTACAGATGTATATTTTTATTGTATTCTATGCTCAGGTTCCGTTGCTAAGTTATAAATGTCGATGTTCAAATATTTTATTAGATGTTTTATTAGTTAAAAGGTGCTTACAATATCATAAAACAGTTAATTTCGCTTTCTTAGTTGCACACAATTTGATGCTCAGTCAGTATTTTTGTTGCTACACTAGATTTTAAAACTTACTAAAACAGTAATAATTTGATGTTCAATTAAATACAACCCTATTTTATATTTAGTATGCACTGCTGAACAGCGCCACGAGGCGTTTTATCGCGAGTTACACACTGTATAAAACAAAGCCAGATGATGTTGTGAATTCAGTAAATTAAATATCCACCATGTCATGTTAATTGGCAGTGATCGAGTATAAATGAAATATTTATACACATTTATGTAGTGCTTTTTCAGTTGATTGACAGTAATTAAGATAAATATAGAGAACAGACGCTAGTAAATTGCTTCTCTATTTTTATCATTCAAATGTCAGAAGTGGAAAACTTCCAAGAAGACTTCCTCCGAGGAAATACTTTTTCTAACTAAAAAACATTCTCATTGGTTAAAACCTCATGGATATAGATGATTGGTTTATAAATTAATTATAATATAATCTTTAGAAACATAGACATACTTAAACTTTTACCATATATAGCATCATTAGTCAAGCTTTTTATATCAAATAAAATATGTTTGATCCTGAAAATTAAGTAACTATTTCACTCCGTTTTCTCTGAATGAGCAAGCAAGAATCAGTTGGAAGTTTACGTCATTCAACTTAAAGTTACCCCTTTATGCAAACCATGTCTAAATGCATTAGCAATAAACAACATAAGAATTTAACAGTTTATTTTTAAATTAATAAGTAAATAGCTGCATGTAAGTATCATGGTAAAACGTTTCTTTAATTGTAATTATGACAGAAAATGTTATTTAATTCTAATCGTTCTGATCTTTTAGGATTGCCTTAATTACAAGAAACGTATTTATAATTAATTAGGAAGACGATTGAATTCCTGTAAGTTCTTGAAAAGCAACATTTATATTTGCTGTCAGGAAAGTATTTTGCTTACATCAATGTCTAATTTATTTTAAACTTCCAGATTAGTAGGATACAAGTATGTTTAAATGAAAGACATTTCCTGCGGCATCAAATTGTGTAAAAAAATTAAACGTTTAAAACTAGCAATCTAGTTTGGGATTATACAGGTTGGGCCAGCTAAGTAGCCCTGCCTTAAAAATGGTTAACATAATTAAACGTACATGTATCACAGAACTGAGAGCATCTTTTAGGAGGAAAATAGATCATAGTTGCTTTCTGTCTAACTGTAATAATTAACAGTTGTAATATTAGCACTCATTGTTGCAATTGTACTGCGGTAAAAACTAAACAAGTAAAAAAACAAAAAAAGTCAATAAGTAGAATTTTATATAATTCAGTAAATGTTCAAAATTGCCCCCGCGCAGTTCCACACATTTTTTAATTCCTTTCAAAAACGATCTTTGCATTCAAGCAATCGTATCAGGTGTAATTGACATACAAGCTTTAGTTATTCTGTTTTGTAAATTATGCTTATTTGCTACGCGAGTTCGGTATACTATTTCTTTAATTATTGTAAAACGTGAAAAGGTTAGTGGAGTGATATCGCAACCTCTTGGTGGCTATGGATGCGTAGCTCCTCTTCCAGTCTAGATTACTTCAACTACATCATGTAACTAATTCCTAACAATCCAACTGTAGTGAGCAGAACATGTGTCATTCAATCGCTATACATATTAACCCTAACAATATCACTAACATTTATCTTTATGTTGGTACCAACGCTTTTGTCTTACACCGAGTTCTACATCTTCCAACAACCTGGGTAGAATGTCTAGTAAATCTAACTAACGCAGTCTTGTTGCATGGAAGAAATCTGATCTAATGTAATGGTTAGTGCTGTCAAATCCGTTACATTTTAAAATCCGGATTTCGGATTTTAAATTATCCGGTATCCGAATAATCCGGGATCCGCCGGATTTTTACTATCCGGATAAAATCCGTTATCCGAAAAATTCACTATCCGAATTCATCCGGATTTATCCGAAGAATCCGATATCCGGATATATCCGAAAAATCCGATATCCGGATTTACCCTAAATAATCCGCTATCCGGATTTTTTTTTAAATCCGATATTCGGATTTAAGCAAAAATCCGTTTTCTGAATTTATCTGGGTGCGTTTATTTATTAAATTAAATTAAACATTTAAGTAAATCTACATAAATACAGTCTACATTAATCTGGCATGTAGAATTTGTATGAATATGCAGTTAATTCAGATAAACATAGAAGAAAAATTGTAGGTATATGTGTATTCCAGTAAAATCGCTGTCTATGTCTAAGTTCCTCATTTTAAACTTAATTATTCAAAATCGTCGATAAATCTGTTATAAATATATTATCTGGATGTACTTATTCGTTATTTAAATTCAAAAAAAAATACATATTGGCAGCAACTATGAATCCAATATGTGCAAACTTAATTATTCAGTATTTTATTTGTTAAAATAGTAGTGTGTCCTTCAATATGTTGTTCTGCGTCGCGTCGGCGCAAAATCTATAAAACGTATAATTTCAAGACAGAAACAAATGGGTGTACAATGCTCCTGGCAAATGAGGCTATTACCCCCCTTCCACTAAATAGTGATGGGTACGACGGAAATGTTAATAAAAGTACACATAAAACATTAAAAATTTATAAGAGAACTTATTAGTTATAAGTTTCATTCTTTCAATTATTATAAAATAGTAATTGTAACCATAAAATAAACAAAACAAAGTACTTATAAACAGAAACAGTATTACACCCAATGGCCTAACAAATAAAACGTAACTCTTAATATTAAAATTCAAATAAACAATAAACATGTAAGCAAGCTGGGTTAGATAAAATTCATTCTAAAAATTTTAAATGTTAATATAGTTTCTTAAGTAACCCTTTGTAAAATTGCGGTCTACCTTTATTAATAAACCTGTCTCACCCATTCGACAAAAAGGTATTTTCAAGCTGGGATAGTGGTCATTCATTTGTATATTTCTGTAACGCATTTAAGCAATTCCAAGAATGCCCCTGGTCAAACGCTATGGTGCCTACTTATTGTACCCTAACGTCGGCCTTGTGATTGTAAATCATCTTTCTTTGTTTTTGTATCTAGGATCTAAGAAACTTGCTATATCCCAAAACTCCGCTTGAGCATTTTTTATCTGCATAGAAACTATATTGGAAATCTGAATTCGTATAGATAATCCGAAATCCGGATCGACATAAGAAATCCTAATTCCAAATTGATGTTAAAAAAATCGGAAATCCGGATCTCTATAAGAAATCCGGATCTCTGTGAGAAATCCGAAATCGGGATTGCTATGAGAAATCCGAAATCCGGATCTAAACCTAAAATTCGAAATCCGAATAAATCCGGATAAATCCGAATACCGGATTTTTAACATTCATAAAATCCGAATCTTCGCATAAAAAATCCGTATATCCGAAAATCCGAATCCGGTTGCCGGCTCTAGTAATGGTTACTACTATACCACACCAAACATTTGACAAAATCTTTGAAAATAGGTAACACCTATCCAGTGCGGATTTTGTTGTACATAATGGTCCGAGTTATGTCCATTTACTGCACCAATGAGAATTTTGCCTCATCGCTAAACAACAAGTAATTTAAAAAAAGATGGATTGTAAAAAGTTGATTCTGAAAAATATTTGAGGGTTATTTTCATGCAGTTCGTAAAGTAACAGGATAGAGATGAAATATATTTGCTTTCAGATTTCTTTCAACTGAAGTTCTACTACTACCCACGGTTGTGCTTAAATGTGTTTCACTTAGTCGGGGATTCTCATTCTCTGTCTCTAACACTGCTAGTTCCATTTTCCATGGTCGTCGTCGTTCAAGGCCTACATCTTCTGGTATTAACAAATTTACCTTCGCTTCTTAAAAAAGCTTCACGGCGTCTATATTATTGGGTGTTCGTCCAAAACTTATATAGAAAAATCTTTATTTTGGTCTTCTTTGGCAATCTTTTCAGTCCATTCGGCACGTTATTAATCATCCTGTATAGGAATAGAATTACTGATCCCAACAAAATATTGAGTTTTGAGATATTATAAAACAATTCCGAATTTAAATGCTACCACTGAAGAGTAAGCAATGTATTTGATTGGTTATAGAAATTATATTTATATAATACAAATCCCTTCCAAAATTAGAAAACAAAATCAACAAAATATTTATTCTGAGAGACAGAAAATGAAATTTTTTTTATTCCATTAAAGATTATATTGAACGGAAGACTATTACGCTGATTACAATTTACGATTTACTATATTGAACACACAGTATTAATTTCTAAAGAATTGTATCTATATTAAGCAGAACACTACTTGAGTACAAAAAAAAATCTGAATTTCATATAAAACCACCAAATTGTGATAATAAGCAATGTTGAAGTAAAATATAAACAATTACAAAACATTACATTAATTATTACAATTCCAGTTCATTATAAGAACATTAAACGAAAAATCATAGAATAAATGAATTGCATACAACCAAATTTAGCCAATTCTATCAACATCTACAAGGTATCCCAAAACGATGAATTCCAGAACTTATTTGCAGTCAAAAAGTCCATATAAACATATGTCCTAAACGTAACCGTTAACGAGTTATTGTTTATTTCATAATTTATGTGGTTAACATTTTAGTCCAACGAATTTTATGAAAAAAATCTTTTTTAATACATTTATTATTTTATTTACAAGAAATGTTCAAAATTATTCCATTGTGTTTGATACACAAAGCCGTACGTCGCAGAAGATATCACTGTGTTCTTAATATGGTTGCTGAGTTATTCCTAATAATATCGACAGCCTCCTGTATTCTTTGGTGTAATTCTTCTACCGTGTGCACTTCAGTTGCATAAACAATCTCTTTCGTGTGGCCCCAAAGATAAAAATCTCACGGAGTCAGGTCCGCCGAACACGGTGGCCATACTACGGGTTCTCCTACTCTAATCCATCTTCTCGGAAAATGTGCGTTAAGCCAAGCTCTAACCCGAAGACACTGATGCGCTGGTGCCCCATCGTGTTGATACCGCAGTGCACGTCTAATATTTAACGGCACATCTTCCACTAACAGGGGTAAAGAGTTTTCTTGATAATATTCGCAATTCGCACCATTCAAACGGTGTGGCAGTTCAAATGGTCCAGTTCGACGATTATTAAGATTACCTGCTATCATATTAACACTAAATCTATCTTGAAAACACGAGCGTTTTCTTAAATAAGGATTTTCTGCAGCCCATTCATGGAAATTATGATAATTATTGATACCACCTCGTGTGAAAGAGGCGTCATCGGTTCATAAAATATACGGTAGGTTTTGATTATTTTGTACCCAATTACAAAATCTTAAACGAGCTTCAAAATCATTACCTAGAGCTGGAACTCTTCGATGATGATATGGATGTAAGCGAGCACTTCTTATTATTCTTCAAACCTGGTTTCTACATATTCCAGTACGTAATGCAGTTCTTCGCATACTTAAGGACGGACCTTCTTGTAATAAATCAAAAATTTGTTCATCATCGTTTATGGGTCTACGGACAACTCCTTGGCCGACTGCATATCTTGCATTGAAAATGCCATATTCCCTCAGCTGACGATGTGAAGTAAAGAAAACTGCACGCGTAGGCAGTCTTCTATTGGGATATCTTCTATCATATGCTTGTTGTGCTGCTAATGCATTTCCATCACACAGACCGTAAACATAATGAATAAATGCACATTTGAAAATAACATTGGCATTGTGAATCACTTGTGAATTACGATGGGAATAAGGATACAACGAAGATGCCAATAACTTCAGTATCACAGTAATAAAGTGACAAGTTACAAACAATAATTTGTTAAAAACGCTGTTCAAATCTTACCAAACAAAAGACGCGATGGCAACTAGATCAGTATTTCATAAAATTCGTTGAACTAAAATTTTAGCCACATAAATTATGAAATAAACAATAACTCGTTAACTCGTTTAGGACATATGTTTACATGGACTTTTCGACTCTAAATAATATCTGGAAATCATCCTTAAAATATTGCCGGTACGTTTTGGGCCACAATGTATAGTGAACAAACAAAATTCAATTATACTGGGTAGAAAAGTATTACATTGTATACAAGAATAGTATATAACACACACCAAATACTAATAATTAAAAGCATAATTGAATACTGAATACATTTTGAGCTGCACAGCAATAGATTGCAGCGTATAATTAGAAATATTTTATTGATTTTTCTATCTACAAGAAAATTTGATAATAATAAGATGATAATTATAGATATCTTCACTGATCAAAAAGTTAAGTTACTTCTAAGATATATTTATTGATATTAGATATGCAAATACTTAACAGGAAAACAGCTGTATATTCGTTACAAAAAGCTTACGTTATATAGTTACAAAAATGACCAGTTCATTGCAAGAATTTTAATTTATTACATTAGTCCCCTGACTTAAATTCAAATATTTTGCGCAAAGCAGGAATATCTACGAGGGGGTATTGATATCTAGTTAGCCTGGGAAGTTTCTAGTAAAGAAAAGTGAATATAGTTGCTATGGTGACAACTATGATGTTTTATATATAAGTTGTCAAAGTTTGCTAAATACTTATCAATACCCCCTCGTATACTGATTACTACGACTACAAAGAAATTGTATAGATTGGAATAACACGTAGCGCTACTGAAAACCATTGACAACAAGTGGTTTAGGTGCTTCAAACATATCGCTACTTCAAAAAACTAACTATAATTTAAGTGAAAATGAAAATTACAGTAATTACAAGAAAGTACCATGTATTAAAAGAATATTCCGTTGATCCGAACGCTGAAAATCTGTTGAAATTGTTCAATAAAGAAACAAATAATATTGACTGCAGCTCTTATAGTACTAATTTAGAAAATTACTAATGAGAAACTATAAACAGTTCTACAGATTACAGAAACAGTTCTTTTGAATTCAGAAACGTGAACACGGATTTCAAGGAACATTACAAGCTCCATCATAGAATTACGTTCTGCACCTCATAAAAGTTACAACAACTACTAAAATAAAATACAACACAGTTGCTTACTTTTTGAGAATTTGTAAACATTTAAAGAAACGGTGATCATAATTTTTTTATTTTAACCTATTTTAATTACTAAATTTTATGCTTCAATTATCGTAATTACAGCAACCAAAAGTGAAAATTCTATAAAAACCGAAGAATGTTTACAAGTCCAAGAAATTAATGACATGAAATTTTTATTTCGTACAGTTTGTTTAAATTACCACAGAATTGTAAAGTAATTTTCTGCATTAATTACCACAAAGCCTTGTTAAATATTTATGTAATTACTTTTATTTCATGTTTACATTCAATTGAAATTATAACGGCACTTTCGTTTCTGTTTCATTTATTTTCATTTCACTGCCTGTAATTTAAATATGTGCTTTCATTAAACGACACTTATTGCAAACTGAACCATAATTAAACAAAAATTAGAGCCATTAGATACTTTCGCCAACCAGCATTAACATGTCAGTCTAACCGTTTGAGCCTTTTTGGTTTTCAGCACTTGGCGCAATTTCAGTTTTGCCCCAGGAATGTTGATTAGAGCCAACCTTGGGGTTTTTTACTCTTAACCCATTTCTGTCTGGCACTTAAACATCAACAGATGTTCTTGTGTGCACTTATAGCACTACTCAGAAGAAAATTAGCTCTTTTTTCATTTAAGTAGAAGCTGCTCGTTTTCAGTTTTATTAAAACAGGTTTCGAAGCCGCGCAATTACTGGACGTATAAGCAAATGATATGTTCTAACTGTATGTTGCATTAATGAAGCCGATTCCCACGATTTTTGCAGAAACTAAAAAAGATGACTTTTAGCGATTTCCTGCACTACTCGGTTTCAACCGGAAAACGCAGCTTGCGCAAAACATTTGACAATAAAACGAAAACCGTTAACCTGGCACGAACTCTGATGAAGTGCGTATATTGAATTCATAAACAGATACAATTTCTCCGGTGTTGTAATAGTTTGGAAAGTAAAAGTATAATTATTAACGAAAAATTATAAATTTAATCGGCTATTGTTGGCATAAGCACAACTTTCGTTTCATGTACTTCGAGCCATTGTTTTTTAAAGTAATTACAGATCTGACTAATTTCCTGGAAATTATGTCGTGAAATAATGAACTTTTAATTAATGTAAAGGTGCTGAGGTATCAATGGTCGTTTGTAACGTGTTGGTAATTACTTTGCACGTAATTATAGGAATAGTTATGTTAAACTTTGTTTTATTAATTTTTGAGATGATTTCAGACGGTTCAATCATTATGAACATTATAACATGAATATTTTATCCCGTTTAAACGTTTTCTTTTAGCAAAACTTTTCAGCAACTTATTTGTACTACCATTTACCTAACACATATCTTTTGCCAAAGACAATTAATAATTATGTGTTTTCAAAATCATCATATAAAAACGAAATATGCATTTCTGGAAAAGAGAAGCTAATATTTTCAGAATTCACGGGTAGAGATTTGAACAGTCTGCTGTCTTAATTTGCACTTTCTCACAATCAATGTTGAAAATTCTATATTAAGATTTTTGATCCATAGTCACTTTAGAATCGAATAACAGGCGCATATATACTATTTGAAGAGAAAGAGACGAAATTGAGGGTTTTTCACAAAATAATAAGAGCTTCCTTGAACACCTACGAACCGGCTGTAAGTAAATCCCAAATTAGAGGGTTTTTCGTTGAAATTACTTCATAATCGGTTTTAAAGCAGTATCTAAAAAGTTAGCAAGATACATAATAAATTATAAATTAACACTATTTATTGTTACTGAAATTAGAATATCTGTCCTGTACTGGAACATAAGGCCACCAATAATACATAATTTACTAGAAAAATTCAGTGTTCATCTGTGATTCTCATAACTGTTTTGAATTTCTTTGGGGAAATAGTCAATGAACAGTTGTTTTAAATCGAGCAAATCAACTTGTATATCGGCAAACGCGTGCTTAGAATATATCATATTATCATCCGTAACTAAGTCTTCCGTGAGTTCTTGAACGCACTGGAATAAATCAAACTTCTTTTTTTCAATTGAAGTCAACCAAAGCTCAAGTTCCTTTCTAAAACCGTTAATTGTATCTGTGGCTGTTATTATGTTTTTTCGAACAATACCAGTCTACAACGCCTTTCCCTTGATAGAATTTACCACTTTAATGATATGTTTCAAAACGCAATGCATTTCAGAAGGAAAAGATTTTGATGCAAGGGCTTCTCGATGTAAAAAACAATGTAACCATGTAGCATTTGGGATTATCTCTTCTAATTTGACAGTAAGACCAGATCGATGTCCTTTAATAGCCTTAGTGCTATCCATGCCCAGTCCATCTCGTACTCATTAGTACTTTACACGTAAGTGTTCAGTAAACATTTTCCGGTGGTATTGACCTTTAAATCTATAGTGGAGTAAAAAATAAAACAACTTCTGTAATACTACGTCCAGTATTGTATCTTACAAATGCTATAAATTGGGCATAGCTAGAAATATCCGTGGGTTCGTCCATCTGCAACTAGAAGTACGTCCACTTCTTAATATTTCCAACAACTTGTATTCGAATATCTTCTGCCATGCCATTTATTATCTTCGTTGAATAGTATTATCGCAGAGGGATATTGCTTTCAACTTATCAGCCTATTTTTCACCAACCATTATTTGCACCACTTCAACAGCTGCTGGTAAAATCAGATTTTCAGCAATTATATACCAGTAAACCGGTTTTTGCAATGCTTTTTCATTAGTAGTGGCTTGCCCCTTGTGGAAGAAGTTTAGCTTTCTTTCAAGGAATTCCACAGACTTTCCGTTTTTGTCTGGATATTTGTTATTCAAATGTCGAAGTAGTTCGGATGGCTTCATACTTTCGTTTGACGACACTTTTCGACAAATTACGCACTGGGGTTTCTGGGAAATAACGGTAAAACCATATTTGAGATATTACCACTGTACAATCTATTTTCTTCGTATTCTTGCCACTGCCAGACGTAGAAGGTTCTTATGACCATTTTAAAAATTTATCCATCTTGACCAAAACGAGTATAGCTCGTACTTAATGTTAAATATTTGTTATCGATTTATTGCACTCAACGCACAGTCAAAAGTACAGCACACGATTCTGAAATCATTAAACTAATCACATCGCGGTCCGTTGCCTATATAAAGCAAAATGGATTTTCAAAATAATTCCACTGCCGTCTAGCACTCTCCCCAATATAGTGGAAATTTCCGAAAACACAAATAAATTGCGCTACTTGGTAATAGATGGCCATAGTTAGTTGGCCGTTTAGCCCCTGATACTGAATAAAATTGAGTACTACAGATGGGAGTTGCGAGAAAGGTACTGGCCAATCAGAGGTCGCGCTTTAAAAAAGGACATTTTCCAAGGTTTAAAAATATTTTTTATCCTCAATGCAGAAATTCTCAAAAAAATTTTCTTAGAAAATGTTTATTTTTCGCCCTATATATCTGTTAATGAACTGTTAAGTTTACATTTTATGTCAATTTTTGAAAATTTCCAATATCAGAATATAACATGTGAAATATTTACACCTAAATTTTACATAACGTAAATCTGTTTGACTATCTCTACTAACTCGGTACTTCCAGACAATCGCTCCATTTAAATAAATATAAAAATTTTTCGTAGTCGTTTACAAATTTCATGAATTTTTTAATTTGGTATGATAGTTGCAACATTTATATCTAATATGTTACACCGTAGAAGCCATTACGAACATAATGTAATGCTCGTTCAGGTTCTGATTCTGGACAAAACGTAGATTATGGGTTGGGTTCGACTCCCCAGCATTACTACTCAGCGTATAAAAATTCTGTTAGTGCAACCCACCACACACAATTCCACAATCCGGCTTGCAGCCGTGGGGTCTTAATGTCAAAATCCTTCCTTAAAATTCTATCCTTCGGATTTGACATTAAACTGTAGGTCCCCCGTGTTCCTACCTTAGCGCTGATGAGAAGCACGTTTCAGAGCAGAGGCCGATGTTCAGCAGTGAGATAAAGAGGCTCTTAACGATTAAAAGACCATTACTAAGTTTCGGATATTTCTTAATTTTAAAAATCCCTTGTTACAATATTTTGCAGCGAAAAATCAGAAAAATTTGGATAATGTCTGCCTAGATGGTCTGGCAGAAATTTAAATCAAAGCTGTTTTCTACGAAAATACAAATTATTTGACTACATTACGTTATTTTTAGCTACATTTTAATGTATAGTTTGGTTAGTGTTATTCCAATAAGAATATAATTTTTTCTTTCTGACCTTAACAATTCGTAGATTTGGTGTTGTGCGTCTGAACCTATACAAGACTCTAATGGCAATGAAAAATGCCGTACACAACTTCTAGATATGTTTTCCATTTCTTGATCGTTTCGGATTTTCGTTCTCAATAGTGTTAGCTGCATTGAAGTAAAGGATATCTTTTGTGTAACCGTCATAAGAAATAATCTAATAGTGTCAAGGCTGGTGACCATTATATCTTAGTACTTCTTGCAATCTATCGTGCTAAAAATAACTTGTCAAGATTTGTAACTTCTCTTCTAAAATGAGTGTTACACCGTCGTTCTGATGATAGATGTTACTGAAGCCATTATTAGGACGCATGGCATGTATATTTGGCACAATTTGTAATAATACTAAATTATCAGAAGATAAAGAATATTGATTACAATCTTATTTGCTACAATTAGTGCGTATGATCTACAGAGGGCGCTCAGTAATTTGTGATGTTTCGCCGACTCCTACCATAAAAATGGTTTAACTGCACAGTATAATTGGTACTGGATAGGGTGCCCCTGTTAAGTTCTCAATTATTTCAAATACGTACCTACGTTGTAGACTATAAATTAGCTTATAAAAATAAGCTACTAGTAAAGTTATCAATAATAATATCACTGGAAAACCAAACATTTGACTTTATGGTTACAAGCCATTATTTTGCTTTAATTTATACACAGATTGAACCATCACCTACGAATACGATTGGTTTGTGAGACTTATACGATTGTCAACACCGTTATTTAATAAAACACCCACAATAAATACTTTACGATGACAAACAACCATTGTAATTTGATTTACAGTATTTCAATTGATTGTTATACAAAACTGATAGATTGCCGTTACAATTCCTCTCTTTTTGTTTTTTAGGCAAAAATCTAACGCTAGTATTGCAAATCTATATTAATAAAAAGCGAAAGAAATTCCCTAACATTCTATGCCAACAAGGTATGCTATCTCTTTTAACGGTATTTAATTATTTCGCAATCAATCAATTAAACACACAAGTATATAAAAACATTCCATAAAATGTAACATAAAAATATCATAAACCGGTGGCATACAGTAAATTGTAAATTACTTGATATTGAGGTAGAAAACAGCTTGGTTCCAAATTGTCTCTATATAGGTTGTCCCACGACGTGAGGTCACTACTTCGTTTACGTAATATTTAGATAGTTAAAAAAAAATCTACTAAAATTACATATGTCCTAAAGTAAACCGTTTTCAAAATTCAAAGTGTTAAATGATTATTTCTTAAATAGTTACAATTTCAGAAAAGCCAATATTGATTTTTATTTTATTGTTCAAACTGGCCACCGTTGCTCTCGAGACACATTCTGGCTTTTCTTAAAAGAGATACCATGCGTCACATTTCATTATTATTCCGAATTACTTCTGCTGCCTCAGAAATGCGTCTCCTAAGATCTTCAACAGTCTCTGATGGTGTTTTGTATACCATATTTTACATATGGCCCCACTAATAATAATCTAAACGAGTTAAGTTCGATGATCTTAGGGGGCAGAGGTGCTGTTCTCCTCTACCAATTACACGTACTTCAAACCGTTCATTCAAATATCCAGGCGCACCATCTGGCTGGTACCAGTGGTACCACATACCATATCTGATCGCCAGAGGGACATCATCTAACACTCCTGGCAAATGATCTCCTAGAAAATGTATATCTCTGTCGGCGGTTAAATGGTTCTCAAAAACGAAAGGACCAATGATAATGTTATCGGCAATTCCACACCAGATACTCACTGAAAATCTATGTTGATAATTTGACACTGTGATTTCGCGTGAATTCTCCAAATCCTAAGAGTGACTGTTCTTTCTGTTCATTAATCCATTGTAATCCTTGTAAATATTGCCTTATTCGTGAATAAAATTCTATTACACAGGTTTCGATTTTGAATGATCCAGCGGCAAAATTCCCTACGCCTAGTGAAATCTGTAGGTAAGAGGGCTTGAACAGGCTGAATATGAAATGGACATAGACCATGACGTTTGATTGTTCTCCAAACTCGCATTCATGGTACATTAACTTATGCAGATACACGACGAACAGAGGTGCTGGGATTATTATCAATTTCTCACAGGATGTTGTCGTGATTGTGTAGTACTTGCTGTAGTGGACGCTCAGTCGACGGTTTCGGGAAAGTTCCGTATTCACGTAGGTGGTTGTACACTCGTTGGAAAACTCGTCGATCTGGTAGTGGTCGATTGGGAAATCTCAATCCACATTCTCGAGTAGCTGCTACTGAGTTTCCATCACAAAAACCGTAGATATAATGGATATCGGCGTAGTCTCGCGTTGTCTAAGTAAACATTATCAACACTGTTAATAAGCGCAAGCAGAGAAATCAACTTTAAGGTGCTTTCCTGTTCGACATACAAGTAAATCATACGAAGGCTGTTCTTTTTCTGCTGAGCCTAGTAAAGCAATACACAATTATTGACAAAACACATTTATTTATAATTTTTTAAAGTATTCACCTTCACAGTCAATGCATTTTTGCATCCGTGGAAACAAATCTTCAAAACATTTGCTCCAATCTTCCCGCGTTAGGTTATTTATTTCATTTTTAATTGCGTCAACCGCTTCTTCGGCCGATGTAAAACGTAAACCCCGTAACTTATTTCTCACAGGCGGAAACAAAAAGGCGAATGACCCATTACTTCAATGTTTTGGGCATTGAAAGACGCAGTCGTTCGAGCAGCAATGTGCGCCCGAGCGTTATCTTGATGCAAGATGATCCTTCTTCTTGGACGTTTTTCGCGAACATTTTGGAGAACTTAAGACAAACAAACTGTAGTGTGCCATTCAGCATTAATAGTACGACGATCCTCTGGTGTTATAGTGGAATCATATCCAGTAATTCCAAAAAATGTGGCGACCATATTTTGTTTCGCCTTTTTTCACGAGCCGATTCGTTCTCGAAAACCCAAACTGCTGACTGTTGCTTTCTTTCGGCATCGTAGCAGTATACTCACGTTTCAACGCCTGTAATGATGTTCTACACCAAATAAGACGATCCATTATCAAAACGATCCAGTGTAGATGTGCACCATGCCACACGGTTTTCTTTTTGAAATGGAATCAAATTGTGGAGAATCCAATGGGCCCAAAGCTTACGTACCATGAAATGTTTGTGTAAAATAGTGTCAACTGCTTTCACAGCAATCTTTAAAGTTGCTTGAATACTCCTGGCAGTAACATGGTACTCGGTACTCTTCAATCATGTTTTGCACAAGACTAATATTCTTTTCGGTAATTGCCGTTTTTGGCTTAGTTAGTTTGGCCCGAAAGTTGTCATTTAAGGAAAGTCGATCACGCTGAAATTCATTGTACCACGGCTTTACGGTAGCTAAGGAACACGACTTGCTACCAAACAATCGATTGATTTCCTTAAAACATTTTTTACGGCTTAAGCCACGCGTGAAATTGTAAAAAATCGCAGCTCGATAATGCTCTTTATTCAATTCCATGATTTCCTGGGGAACGGATTAATTTAAAATTATGTATTTTAAAAACCTTCAAGTATATTTGACAACAGCGGAAAGGGAACAACCCTCGTATCATTCCATAGTAACGCAGACAGTTTGTATCAAATATCACTTAATATCATTTTTCTACAAACGTCAGTAAAAGTTTAATTTTTAACGCATGCTGTCAGTGTCTAAAATGTGATTTTATGGCACTGGTGTGTAATTTTCGTAAATGACGTGATTTACTATTAACACTGGTGCGATATTATAAAAAAATTAAGAAATTTTAAATCAAAGGAATATTTATTTACTTAATTAAATGTACAGTTAAAGAAACTGCAGTTAGAAAAAGTAATCTGAAGTGGATAGTGTTTTACTTGCAAACAAAACATTTTCTTCGGCGTTGTCACGAGATTTGAAGTTACTTGCCAACAAACGATCGAATTTTCATTACCTTAGCAACAATAAACTTCATGAATAATTGGGTTTCAAAACGATATTTTATAAATTTAATAACGTAAGAAATGCATTGATTTGTACTTTTAATGGTGTTTGTAGAAAAAATAGTGTATGATCGCCTTCGGCTTCGTGTCCCAAACTTCCCTTCTCACAAAATAAAATGTCACTTTTAGCACTTATATCATAAATAACTATTATTATTTCTTCTGCTTCAGTATTTAACTAAAATAGGCCATAACTTCTTTAATAGTCGATTTAGAGAAAATGATCGCTCTTTAGTTTCGACTTCTTTGCAACTCTCGAACAAGGAGGTGACCTTACGTCATGGGACACCTTGTATAAGTGAAATAGCGTGTTTTCTTACTCCTTCATTGCCCCTTACAGACTGAAATCAATGATGATTACATTTGTAGGACAGTTCAAGACAAAAATTATGTTTAAATAGATACAAAAAGAATGGCATATCTATTTATGCTTTCCTATTACGAGAAGATCCAGCCGTAAAATCCTGACCACAAACAGGTCATTAAAGTAAAACGATTGCTTTCCCAAGTCGCTGGCTTCAAAATACCAGACATTACGTAACGCCAACTTAAAAATACGATCCCATATTACAGCAGTACTGCATATAACTCGACGAAATTAAAATAGTATCAAATATAAATAGACATTCGAAACAAAAGTAAAACTTTCCAGAATACCAAAAACCAATAAAAACGTTTTCCAAAATGTACTATCACGAGCTTTTATTAATATTGCCAACGAAGAAAACTGGAGAATATTTGTTATGTAAGTTTGTCCTGCTAATTTAATTTACCTACAGCCTCTTTATTTATTGAGGAAGTTTTCACATTAACGTAATAAATATGCGGCTGGTTGTTGAAAACAATCTTTTTTATCTAATATTACTCTACTGTCAATCCTCAATTTTGGATAGCCAGTTTTGATTTGTAATATTTTATAGTCTTAAGTCTCATATAAATATAAACCAATATGACAACACACTTCCCATAGACTTTCCAATAATCTGTAACTGCGCTTTATTGATTACAGCGAAGCACCTTCAAGTTTCATTGAAGTAAATGTCTGTAAACAATCAAATTATTATAACTAACACGTTTAAAAAAATTAGACTGTAAACTCCACTAGACCTAGAGAGCTACAAAAAATAATTAGATTTGCAAGTTAATTAATGTAAGTATGTGCAACTATACAGGGCCTTATGAAAGGAACAACAATATAGCAATTAAAGTGGAAGCCTGTAGAGATTAACCAATGAACTGGGGATAAACGTGGACGAATATGCTAGGAAAACGCTATTAAACATTTTAAGGTAATTGTTAATTTATTAAAATTTTCTCTAAAATCCACAGAATTAAGAAATTAACACTTGTTAAAGAAAACATTGTGTATACGTCGCCGGCCTTTATTAGCTGAAATTAATACAATTTATAAAAAACAATTTTCAATTTAAACTTTTTGTAAACGTGCCGTTTTGGCGTGTATTTTAGGAATTGTTCTTGTTGTAAAATTCTAATATCTAAGAGCTTATGGTTGTAGAGCATATTTCAGCGGATAAAATGATCAATTACCTAGCAATGTTTTTAAATGTTGAGATTCAAATCTTAGAAACTACCGAAATAGGGAAATAAAAATCTAGTAATGCAACCCGCCACACACAATTTCCCCATCCGGCTTTGGCAATCAAGCGCCCCAAAAACCTAAACCTTTCCTGCTATTTTAGTAGTTCGGATTCAACGTAAGATGTAGATTTCCTGTGCTTCTATCTTGGAACTTGGAAACACGTAGCATAACTGAAAAACGTGGAAACTATTATGAAACGATTAAATAACTTGCAATTGAAGTCGATTTGTATCACTTTTTAAATATATTTTCATTAAACTTTTTACAAATCATATTGATTTCAGGTTTTCATCTAGAAAGTTATCCAAAAATATATATTATTTTCACTTGTAACACTCTTAAACATTCAAGCTTTAAAAGTTCAAATTAGCTTTTACAAAAAGACTCTCTATTAAAAAGTTTATATAACTTAGTTGGATGTATGAGTTTCTAATGTTGCTCTGTATTTGAAATGGTATCAAAATCGAGCTAACGATTTCGAAAATATCAATGATCTCACAGACATACAACTAAAAACAGACATTCAAAGTCACTTCTTGAACTTTTAGGCGAACTAAACGAATGCTTCCTTTAAAAGGTCATATAAGTTTGCATGGAGTCAATATTTTTTAACTTTCTGTAAATTGGATTAAAAAAATCGTAACTATGTTGTCACAAACTACGTCCACTATATTAACTATCACTATTTTAATTAAAAACAAATTCAAAACTAAAACTCATAAGAAATTACCTTTAGAGACGTTTCCTTCAATTAAGTTACGCATCCGGCTACAACTCTACACTTTATTTGCTTTTCAGAAATTAAGCAAACTCGCATAAACTTCTAACTTTACTACTGCCAAATAACTTGGCTAACGTCAACCAACAATTTACCTTGTACCTGTTGATTCCATTAAGAATTTCAGCTTTTAGTTTTAGAATTAAATTCATTTAATGTAATAATATTCCTAACGCTGACTTTTCACGCCATTGCAGGTTCTCTAAAATCCAATAAACGTGGACTTGATTTTAGACTTGTATTTCAATAACGTTAAGAAGAAATCAGAGAACCGCTAGTCTTGCAGCGTATTAGCGAAAGGAGAGCTTTTGCCCTTTACCTTTCACGCACTACTTTCCCCATTTCACCAAGATCCGGATTCATTTCCTATTATTGCCGGATTTAAATCTCTGGCAATGGCTCGTTTGACACTCGACTTCCATTTTAGCCCTTGTCAGCTTGAAGTTCGCCGTTTTAACAGCCTTGGACTTATTGCTCATAATTCATCACACCGCAGACTGTTTTCTGCATCTCCTGCCTCTATAAAACATCTACGTTGGTTGGTTTCTGAATAGCGTGACCAAAGGAGCAAACTGTTTTCTTCAGAACTTGCCATCGCGTTCTGAAATTTACAACTTACTTCACGGAACTGTGCTAGACTTTGGAATCGGTTGGCACACTCTACATAAGAAAGCCGGTCCTCGTTTTACAAATTTTACTACGAACATCGCAACAGAAAGAGTCTCACAGTCAGCTGACAGTAGCGCATTTACAACTAAACCGTTAAAGTATTTGGTACTACAATGCTTCATCGATAAATTAGTCAGTGCATACTATTTATCTTATTTGATTATGTGAAGAAATCTAGGAGTACAACAAAAATAAACAAAAAAGTTATGTCCTTGGATAAATGTTGTTGCTTGCATTGTCACAAAAGCTTGAACTTAATTATTTGTTGATATTTAATTGTCATATCAGCAATAGCTTAAAGATGAAAACCGGATTTCATAAATTAACCAGCTGTTTCACAGAACATAGAAGAAATCAACTAATAACAAACTTTTAATGCAAATCCAATAAAATTTAGCTTTTTCATTTAACTACGAATCGCTAGACGTCGTGTGAAAACGCAAAAATAAACAATTTTCAATAAAACAAGTCATTTCTATTATTGTGTTGCAATAATAAAGAACACTTTGAAACTGACAACTTGCACTTTAAACAAGAGATCTTGCGCACTCAAAGCAATGCTGTTACCACTAAGCTATTACGTATTACTAACATCGCAAGAGTGTATATCAACATATTATAAATTTATACTTTGATAAATAATTAATTCAAACTCCTATCTGCCATAAATTTTCAAATTTTTTTTATATCTCCTTTATTTTATATAATCAGTCCTTTTACGGACTATTTGTACGTCTTCTGGACGCTTAATGTAAGAACCTAAACTATAAATTACATGACTTGTTGAGTAATGTTGCAGAGAACATTCTCTATGAGTTTTACATAAATACAACTATATAATGAAGGTTGTTTAAGTGAATCTGCTTGTTAGATCCGATGTTTGAAGCGTTTTAATCTTCTTGGGTCTTCTTCTTCTTGTATTAGTATGTTTGCAAGTTCGTTTGAGTGAAATAAATCAGGAAATATTGTACATAATAAAAAGTACTGAACGTGTTAAATTATATACTATCTAACAAAAATTCATTATCAGCTCTACATAAAAAGTGGGAACAAAATGGGAATAATTTTATAAACCCATTAAGTATTTTTATCAGAACCACTTCTCCTTTTTTATTGTAAGAATAAAAAAATAAAAATCCGTTAATTATAAACTTTAATGGCAATGCGCGTAGTAGAGCTGTAGGAAAAAAATGTATGGCTAATGATGAAAATAAGCTTGATAATTTACCCACCTATCGTACTCATCAAACTGTTCAGAGGTAGAGGCGATTTTTTTAATACATTAGTTGCATTATTGTAAGAACACGAACAGTAACAGCATTAACAGGCAAATAAATGTAACATTTGTCCAAATACGAAGTTCTAGTGAGGTAAATTATGGCATTTAGATTGATCTGCAATTACACCTTTCGTCTTATATTCAAATGTAGAGGAGCCCCATCGTGCATAAACCATAGGTGAACCTTATCATTCACGTTTTCCAATACTGGAGATAAAGTGTCATTCATGAAGTCAAGCTACAGCCCACCAGTCAAACGATTTAGTAAAAATACTGGCCGCATCAGACGGTCTTCCAAAACACCCAGCAAAGATATTTAATGTCACTTAGCAACAGCATGAGAATTTCTCAGTTTTTAGAATTGTGCAGGTTAATGATACCGTTATTCGTAAAAATAGCGTCATCGGCAAAACAAATATTGTCAATATTACAATTTACTTTCGGCTTAGACCGCGTCGTCATTTGGGAACTACACCCAGCATTATCAGGTAAGGACCGACCTGTACCTTGTCTGCCTTTACAAGCGTTTGCTCTAGAAGTATGAGCAGTATTTGTTCGTAGGTCTTGCCTGCCTAAACAGGGTCGTGCGCTTAGACACAAGACCAAGACATTCATCAAGCAGCTCGCACTCTGCAACTAGGGGTGAATCAACTACATAATTGGTTTGAAAAATGGTGCGTTAAAATAAACGCGACCAAATGTGAGTCTAAAATTTTCACACTTCGCAGACCCGATGATCCACCAAGGATAATAATTAATAACACGCCAATTGACTGGAATCGTAAAGACAGCGCCGTTAAATACCTAAGCATATACCTAGATCGAAGACTGACTTGGAGCTACCACGTCAACAAAAAATTATCAGAATCATATGCTCGACTGAACCTGCTGTATCCAATCCTCAACCAAAAGTCTACACTTAGAATAAAATGCGGCATACTAATATTTACAAGCATAATTAGACCAATATTCACTTATGGCTGCTGTGTCTGGAGCGCAACATCCAAAACGAACATCAATAAATTGCAAATCCTACAAAATAAAGTATTGCGCGCTATCACCAATTCACAGTGGTTCGTTAGAAATACACAACTACACAGAGAAACTAACATGCCCACTGTACAAGAATTTATTACCAAGATATCCAAGAAATTTTACAACAATCTAGACCAATGCAATGGCGCAGTATACTTTCAATTGGGCTCAAAAACACTACACACAAGATTAAAAAGGAAGCTAGCCAGAGACCTGCTGACAAGTGATAGTGAATAATACCCTCTACTTATAGTGAATAGAAGTGAATAATAGTAATAGTAATTAATCATAGTGAACTGATTACCAACCTATGACATAATGTGCTCAGAAAACAGTTTCAACCAAAATAATAGTAGCAATGCAACCCATTAGTGCTAAAATTATTATTGTTAGAGGCCACACGGACCTCACTCGTTATTAGAAATGTGATATATTCATTCTAACTTTACCATGTAGAGTAACCACTGCTGAGCTGGTATAACGTACATTTAAAAAAAAGATTATTTAAACCTTGAGGGGGACAACGATTTGATCTTGATGTATTTTGTTTGCCAGGACAATAATACTTAATCGACTTATGTCTGTTAGCTGTTTGTAAACCCATACAAACTAAAGTTTCGCAAAACATTATACCTTGCACCTTCCGAGTGAATAGAACACTGAATTCAAATCCGGGAAGCGGAAGTTAGTCGGGCAGAACGACGGAGTTCTGGTTGGCTGTCACTGTTGGGCAAAGACGGATCCGATGGACCGTGATAGTGAGATCGATGATGCTTAGGAGTCCTTAGAGGAGAAATTACTGGACTCCAAGCTTTACTAGGTCTAAAACCATTCTCCCCGTTTATGTTGTTAGGTTGTTTCTCAATTTCACTAGCTTCACGTATGATACCAGGGAAGTAATGAAGTACTCAGGCAAGTACCCGAGCATTGTCAAGGTCTATCTTATGTCCAGTTAAACCAGTATGTTCAGCCACCACAGATTTTGTGATGCGTTTGTGTTTGCAATCACCTTTGTGCTCTCGCAATCGTAACTCAGTGGAACGACCAGTTTGCCTGATGTAGTATGATCCACAACAGCAAGAGATGTTGTAGATTTTAAATTTGATATATGATCCGTTGCGGATCTGAAACCGTTTGCCAAAGTTCCAATAGTCCTAAAGACGGTTGTTATACTGTACCTTCTAAGAACATGCCCAATCTTATCAGTAGTGCCTTTACTGCAAAGTAGGTAGAAAAGCTAAGCCTTCCGGAGGTGCCAGTTCCTCCTTGGGTTGTTCTGCATTGCGGATTGCTCTCTGAATTTCTGTGGCTGTATAACCGTTTTGTTGTAACGACATCAAGAGATGAGAAACCGCGAAAGCCTGAAAGAATATAAAACAAATATTGTCAGCGAAGTTTGAAGTTTATGCAACTTTTCTCAGGATGAATCGACAAAACACCATGCTTGAAACATAATCGGGTGCAGTAAGGGTTTGTACCTGCTGGATATGGTATGGGATGCAATTGTGTATAGTAAAAATAATAACAAATTTTGTGGTTCACAGTAATTAAAAATTTACTATTGCAGTTTATTGACTAAAACACAAAATCCGCTCCGAAATAGTTCGTTTGCGTACCTAGGTACGTTGATCAAGACTTTTTTGTTTGGTTTAATGAGTCCTATACTAGGCTCAATTATCCGACATTTTTTAAACACCCTTTATTATCACTGAGTTTTATATAATTATACAATTTTGAATGTGAATATGCATCATAAATATTACTCAGCATAAGCATTCAAAAATAAATTGTATAGCTTTTTCGCTACAAATTATTTAAAGGAATTAATAATTAATTTTACTATTAAAACAATTTCTATGTAAAAATCGTTTTATATTAGGATATTAAAAACATTAAGCGTTAGTATCTGTTGTAGTAGTAGTCTTAATTATTAAGTATGAATGTCCTTGTTTACTCTCATCTGATTATACCCTGCATTTTACTTTAACTGTAATATTTTCTCACTTTGAGTGCCTTGAAAGTCTTTAGAACAAGCGTCTCTAGAACAAAAGCCATAATAAAAAGGATTTCTTTTTCAATTATTATTTAAACAATCCATCAATCGACTAATGATCTATGCGGTGTTAAACAAAGCTGGAATACCCCCACTTATGCATTATTTCCTAAAATACTATAAAGACAATTAAATATACACACAGTGGACCAAGGAAATAGTTCAAATTTTGTATGTTTACACCTATTTTATCATCATTAAAGTACCTTTGATTACTTTAGATATTTCGAATTAAAATATTTAAATATATTTTGGTACCATATACAAACAATTTAAGCTATCGATATTAAAGACAATATCTCAGAACCAACAGTTTTTAATAAAATATTGTAAAATATGTTGGGTTTCATATAAATTTAAAAATATTCTTTGATGGTCGCATTTTTTATTCATGATATACAGGGTGTCAATGGAAATTATGCTATCCCTATTTATGTCATAATAACTTAAAAAGCAATTTGGTATATAGTGCACCAGTGAAACGATACAACTGTTCTATGTTAACATGTCTATAAGTAAGTAGTACTAGTATAACTATTTGTTGTAGTTGTTTGTAGTTATACGCACATAAACCCAGATTGTTGGAGATTAACACAACTATCAGTTTGAAATTCTAGTTCGTTTCCACAATTTGGTGCGGTGGTTTAAGAGTAATTGAAAAGATTTGTTTCTGAAATTACTATCAGAACTTCAAACGCTGTAACGCAATAACAACAATTTTTTAAATTATTAAATGTATTATTTATAATTAAGGGAAGTCTAATGGATATGCTATCAGGAGTAGCATTTGAAAAAGTTACGTGTTTATGGAAGTATTAGATAAAGTCCTTATAATATACTTAATAAAACTATAAAATTAAGAGTCGTTTTTACATCAATTTTGATACTGTAGTTGTTTTTTCTACTCTAATAAACTACACTCCATTACCAACTGACATAATTTTGTTCACTATGGTCACAAATATACCATAAAACCAACGACTTTTAGTTGAGTAATGTTTTTTGATGGCTGCTTAATAAATAAATTCTGTAAAAAAGCTCGAATCATGTTTGCATTGTATTTTATTAATTCACTGTGTGTAATATAAAGATAATATCTTTGGCAAATATACAGTTTTTTGGTAATTTATTATTTTAAAATTCCGCCGGAATTATTTGCACATACCTATATCAAGTTATACAGCAAACGTTGTTGAAAACAATACTTCTCTATTCATATACAGTAAAGAAAATAACATAAACCTAAGATAATATTAATAATATTTAGGAGACCACTCTGAAAATGTTAAATATAAGTATTTCAATTTCGGTGAAATATCGGAGGAAATTACTAAAATTGTAATAAGAACAAGAACATTTAAAGTAAGTTATAAAACAGCAAAAACACTTTCAACACCATTCAACGCAAACGACAGAACTAATACTTTTTTTATATATTAGGTATTTACAAATTCAACTGTTCACAGTGTAATTCTGTACACATAGGTGAAACAATTAGAAATTTTGATACCAGATACAAAGAACACATACGTTCATACAAATATAAACACCCAGAAAAATCTAACTATGCTAAA